>JADDON010000418.1:0-61512 GCA_017140175.1 Fusarium staphyleae
GCAGCCACCTTCTAATAAGATCGTCCATATGATGCGGATGTGTCACCGCATCTATATCTCGAAATTGGCATGCCCCCTCACGACCTCTGTTATAGTTGCATGAACTGTATATATAATGGATTGTAAAGTTAGGATTCGACACAATGAATAGGCTTTTATTAATGCGAAGTCGCTGTCCTATATCATTATTGAAGCTTCCTGGGAGTCTCATACTTGCCCAGTGAATTGCCATAGAGTTCCAAGGCTTTTCGTCTTTCAAAACTTGTCCAATACCATTACTAATTATGTATCATCATGCTATTCAAAAGGTTCAAACGAAGTCGCTTATGAATGTGCCAGCGCTATGGTTACGCTTTTCAATCTTCCTAGTGCGTGACCCTTGACAAGGACATAGAAACTCCCCATGGTATGTATGGATAACCAGATCGGATACTCTTCTATTACCCTCATCCACAAGTAAAGTAACCTGTCTTCAGCCTAGTGGCTTACCAGCCCAAGTTTCATCCCTGTTATTTCAATAGACAGTGCATGCCCCATCGAGCACGGGCGTGTACTTCAAGGCTCTATCAAGCAGTGCATTTATTCGCGGTATACTCAACTCTTGACTTGATTTCTTACGGTGTTGGCAATCACCATCGATATCTACCTACGCCGTAAAGGCGGAGTCATCGCACAGATCCATGTCGGTTTATGAGAAGTTCGTTATGAACCAAGATAATATCGTCACAGCTCACAGCCAATATACAGCATGGTCAGCAATCTATCTCGAGCCCATAGACTCGAATATACGTGATTGATAACACAGACTCGAATATCATTGTCCATACCGTCCATATGCTTCATCTTTAATCACGGCGAGATGACTAAAGCGACGATGGGTAATAATCAAGTGGCTATAGTTGGGGTAACGTCTCCCTCACTCTTGTCTCTATCACTTTACTCTTGTCACTTCCACCAGAGCTCCCTGTTGGTTTCGCATCTTCCATTGCCACTGTGATAAGATGTTTGACGTTATTATAGATTCACGTTACCGTCGCACCACTGAGAAGACTTGTCATGCTGCCAGCGAACTGTCGACGTCAGTGCCATCCTCATCTGGTTGCAGCAATGCGTCAAAGCGCAATCAATTTGACCTATGGTCTTGACACAGCTGCCGACATTCGTGCAGTCTACATCATGGTCTTCTCAGTTTTTCAAGACACAGTCGTTCTCTTCTGAGTCCATATTTGCGTAGCATTCCTGGATGCCTGACAGATCAGCGCTTTGATTAGGGCTGGAGTAGTCAATATTGGCTGCCCATGCGGGCGTAGCAGTCAAGGAACCGTTCAAAAGCGGTGCGGCCAGGAGCTATAGCATGGTGATGGGTATGTATGAAGACGTGAAAGGAGGCATGCCATGCGAGCGTCACGCGCTGAAGGAGCCCTATAACATTATGTACCCCGACCCTCACGGTGAAATCGGACCCTCAATGCGCCTAGTTCGATATCAGGATGCCTTGGCCCACTGAGGCTCATTCTGTCACCAGGGTTTAATCTATCAAAATGGCAATCGTGGCCGAAGGAAGACACGAGAATGCGCGTGCCAAGGTGTCAGGCATCCGTCTAAAAGACTTTCTTTCTGCCCCAAGGCGGTTCCGACGATCATTCCGCCTACTCCGTACACAACCCCGGCTTGGGTGGGTATTTGACAGACGAGAATATTTGGTCCACTTTATTCACGAGACTCAAGCCAACCTAGTATTCGTTTTTGACAAGAAAACAAAGTATGAAGATGCAATGAGTAACCTTTGAACCTGATTTTAGGTTGGCTTTATCTCCAGCAGAGATCATTTTATATTGAAATGTTTCACTGAGGATAGAGCGAAGAAGCATGACTGTCAACAGTTCAAGATACGGTAAAGACTGTTCACAAGGCCTGTACTGTAGGGTATGTCTCTGCAGTTTTGGCGAGGCGACGACAGACTGTCATGGATCGGATTAGTTGAGGAGAACAAGATAGACATCCCATTCAGTACACAAAGAAAATAGGGACAATCACGCGCCCATCTGTTGGGGGTCAGTTTGAAACTAATGGCAGTTACGATGAATGAACATACAGAATTGAGATGGTGGTAAATGATGAGGCAGAAGCTTGACACTCTTCAGATTCCTAATTAAGAATTATATTGAGCTAGCCGTAGATCCATCTATCTTCCATTTTAAATGTTACTTAGAAACCCAAAAGCTTTCATTACGGCTACATGATGATCACTTGGAAGCCCTTTGTTGGTAATAAAAATATCATTAGTTTGCTGAAAGGATAAATCTCGCAAGTCTTCCACAACATAGTGGTCTTCTATGTCAGTTTTACACATTGGAAGATAGCGGCACACAAACACAATCAGACAGAAAGTAAATATTTGTGCACTATCTTGACGGTGTTGATGTAACCCTCTGGCTATCAATTCGCCACTGTCCCCGTTTCCATTCTATCATTTCATCATTACCATTACGAGTAATGGTATTTGGCTAAGTAGTAACGTGGACTGCCTACTCTTCTACCAATATTACTGTTTTAGTGTTGGTTATTGCTCTAAGAACCATAACTCGAGTATTAATAGAGCAACAAGACAATCATTTCTAGGCCAGCGGATCATTGACTGCTTTGATAAGTCCCCTAACTATCCATCACAACAGATCTTTGAGCCTCGGGGTCTCGTTTTGTCGAGAATTATACGAAGAGATTGCTAACAATTAACGTGGTTAATCTCGCGTCCCATTCGTCTGGGTATCCGGCACGCACTCGCTTGATCGCCACTGGCTAGCTTCTCTCGTATCCAACAGGAGGGTCGAGACGTGATAATGGAGTCGGACTGCGTTGACGTCAACGACTTCCCATAATAATGAGGAGTCGGATCTGTCCGATGTGGAACAAAGAAAGGAGACGGCACACACAGAAGCAATTGCATGTACTCCGTACATAACGAAACTACTATGAGACTTGATGTCTCACGCAATCCTTATCAGACTTTGAACGAAACTGCAAGGGGTAAGACAAATGCAAGACAGTGTCTCTGCGCACCGAGACACTCGAAACAGGTATAAGTTGACATCAGATCAACCTGCAGATCCCTTGCTTGCATCGCATCTAACAAATTACCAAGCTGAATACACCAACTCTGTAGTCATCTGAATCGGCAGGTCCGTCTTGTGTGGACAGAAGGCCCAGGCCGGCCTTATTCTGGAGTAGGGCTTACAAATGTTGGCAACCAAATTAGAAACAAATGCCCTATCCTATGGCAGCGAACCCGTATGTTCGGATATCTAAAGTGCGGGCATGGGCAGTTGAAGTCCACAACGTAATTGCATCCGTGCATCGCGAGCCAAGCTTTCATTATGCCATGATGTTCCTTGGCTGGCCAATCTGTTTCCTGCCCAGACCACCACCTGCTCAGTGAGCGAGTGCATGGACGCAGGAACACGATGGAAATGCAGGAACCAAGGCACCCATCAGCTGGAGATCTCCCCGTATTCCACAGTTCTACTTTGAAGCTAGTTGGCGTGCATGAAGTCCTGAACTTTTGGCCAACTTGATGACTCGATATGTCACTCAAGTTTCAGCTAACCAACTCATCGGCCAGCCAGAAGCAAGTAGAGACATGATAGAATGTGCCTGAGGCTTTATGGCCGTGATTCTCCCATCATTCGCTCTTATTCTGTTGAGTGGAGTTTTCTGCTCTGCTAGACCAGGGGTATCTCCATAGATACCGCCTACGCCGGGCTGATAAGGGCCTATCATCAAGGTGATGTGCCTGTGCTAGGCCACCAAGTTGCGTCCGATAGCAGCCGGTCTGACTTTTTCCCTTGCATAAACCCCACCACACGCTCACTCCCAGTGCTGTACGATTCTCTGACCATCACAAACATTGAGGGAGAGAAACCTGTTCTGTGGTTGCGAGATTTAACACAAAAGTGGAGAGAAAGCAGCGATCCCTGAGCGGCCGTGAAGCCAAGCAACTAAACGAGCAAACATACGTGTATCGCGGTCCACAAACAGCCCCACGGAACCAGCTCTGAGGTTGACGTGGGCCAATTGACCAGCCATGGGGATGCCGAGGAGGCAAGGAGGCTGATCGGAGTGCCGTTGCTGGGCGAAGATCACAAGTCCCGAGTCAGATCATCCTGAGCTGGCAGGCTGCAGGCTGGCAAGCTCAATGATAAGGTCTACAGCCCTGGTAGCACAAGCCAGGACAACGCGTGGTTAGCATGGGGCCCATGTGCCTGGAAACCGGGCACCGTGGAGCAAGTCAACAAGGATAACGGTTCTTTCTTGTATGTTTCAATACGAGCCAGCGCGACCGAGGACCCGAATAAACGATGTGTTGTCCGTGCTTGAGCAAAGCAAGGCAAGGCTGTTTCCGTCTCATCCGAACTCTGCAGCTTCGGTACCCTTATATCCTTACCCAGCGTCGATTTATGGATCCCCGGTGATCGGGTCTCGGATGCTCAGCCTGATATATCCACTACAGCTGCAGCCCGCCCAACCGCCCCCTAACCGGTTGACTAGCATGACATCAGGTTTGCGAGGGTTACTATGGAGAAGCCCGTATTCTATCACAGCAGTCGAGAGTAGTTGGGCCGAATCTGCACTAACAGTCTCTTCAACTTGCAGGACATGACACTTTGTCCAGTCAGGGGGAAAAACAAATATGGAGGAGGAGGAAACTAACTAATACGTTTCGCTTACTATAAGAAAGCTCCCGCATCCCGCATTCCAGTGGTTCTAGTCTCTTCAACCTACTTTCGTTAACCAAAGCCACACTCGTTAATTGCACTCGTTGAACCAATCCCGTCCAACAAGATGCAGGGCTTTCTATTGCTTGGCGCCGCCGCCATTGGCATGGCTAATGCCATGGAGTTCCCTCGAGGATACCCCATCCACAACACCACCGAGGAGATGACCACCTCGACCATCTACTCTACCGAGCTTCACACCGTGACCTCTTGCGCTCCCGAGGTCACCAACTGCCCCAACGGCCCTCACGTCGTGACCAAGACGGTCCCCATCTCCACCACCGTCTGCCCCGTCACCGCCAAGATCCCCCAGCACACTGGAGGTTCCGAGGTGCCCACCAAGCCCGGCCATGAGGACACCACCGAGTGGACTACCTCGACTGTCTACAGCACCCGCGTCCACACCGTGACTTCTTGTGCTCCTGAGGTCACCAACTGCCCCAACAGGCCTCATGTCACCACCGAGACCATCGCCGTCTCCACCACCGTGTGCCCGGTCACTGAGACTGAGAAGCATGTTCCCTCCACTGCCGTCATCCCCCCCAAGCCTAGCCAGTGGACCACTTCCACCGTCTACACCACCAACGTCCGCACTGTCACCTCTTGCGGTCCCGAGGTCACCAACTGCCCCAACAAGCCTCATGTCACCACTGAGACTGTTGCTGTCTCGACCACTGTCTGCCCTGTCACTGAGACCCAGGAGAAGCCCGCTCCCCCTCCTCACACTGCCCCCGTGCAGCCTCCTCAGCCTCATCAGCCCAGCAACCTGACCTCAACTCTCTACACTACCCAGCACTACACTATCAGCAAGTGCCCGCCTGAGGTCCCTGACTGCCCCGTTGGCAAGGCCACCACCACTGTCTACGCTACCGGCACCACTTGCATCCAGCAGTGGAAGCCCACCACCAAGGTGCAGCCTCCTCCTCAGCCTCCCGTTGAGACCAAGCCTGTCGAGCAGCCTGCCCCCAGCAAGCCTGTTGAGCAGCCCGCTCCCAGCAAGCCTGCCGAGACTCACCCCGTCCCTGTCCCTGAGCAGCCTAAGCCTCAGCCTCCTGTTGAGACTCACCCCGTCCCTGTTCCTGAGCAGCCCAAGCCCCAGCCTCCTCCCGCTGAGACCAAGCCTGTCGAGCAGCCTGCTCCCAGCAAGCCTGCCGAGACCTACCCGGTTCCTCAGCAGCCCGCTCCCAGCAAGCCCGCTGAGCAGCCTGCCCCCAGCAAGCCCGTCGAGCAGCCCGCTCCTAGCAAGCCCGTTGAGCAGCCCGCTCCCAGCAAGCCTGTTGAGCAGCCTGCCCCCAGCAAGCCCGTTGAGCAGCCTGCCCCTAGCAAGCCTGCGGAGTCTTACCCTCTCCCTCCTGCTTCTACTTCTGTCGAGCAGCCTACCACTCCCGCGCCTACCAACCCTGCCGAGGTCACTGCCGCGGCTGGACGTGTCATGGGCAGCATTGAGATGGCTGTCGTCGCCGCTGGTGTCGCCGCTATGCTCCTGTAATTTAAAGCTCACTAGAGTTACATAATGTACAAAGGATACTATGAGTAGTATATGTCACGGCCACCGGTATTTAGATATATAGAGTGTTTAATATAAAAGCACTAAATTTACAAAGCGACTGGCAAACAAGATAAGTGACTGCTGGTAAACTGAAAACTATTTCAACGTGACGGTTTAGAACTAAACAACGATCTATAGAGACCCAGTGAGTAATAGTTGATGTTCGCCAACTATCGTGACTAGTGAGGAATACGCTTGGTAACAGCAATGCAGGTCTCGGACATTACTTTAGCATACCTGAGAAAACGCAATCAATAGATCGTGGTGGCACTAACAGCGACGCGGGGTGAGTTTCCGACTAAGTAACGGGTGCCCCGCAAAGTCAAGCATTAGTTATGGCGTGCACGATGAATGTTAGAGAGCCGCAGTGGTTGATCATGACTCTTGGCAGGGAGCTATAAGTCCCAAGTGCAGGGAGGCTTATGCGTTGCAGTCGGATATGAAACATGATGTAGGTTTAGCATCTGGTCTTGCTTCCCTAATCTTAACAATCTCTAATCACACCAGCACATCCCATGTGGAGTGGATGAACACGAAAGCTAACAAGGGGTAACTAACTTGGTTAGAGGTTAGCATTCCTGAGTCTAGTTAAATCATTGAGCAGGCGTCCATGAGGAGTCACTAACCACCATACACATCGAGCCATTCAGAAGTGGCGATAATCAGTTAAGCAGTACTAGTAGATAATTTGAAACTATGGCAATTTGAGTACTGCGAAATCATGCTAACTGTGTTGTGATAAGTCTGTATCATATGCCTAGTTGACGCTTGTGCTGCTACTGCTAGTTTGCTACTGAAGCTAGAACAGGACAACTTAGGATAGGTTCAGTCAATTATAATCATAAGGAAAAATAAGCCCAAATAGCTCTTAGGCGATATCAATATGAAAACATGAAAAGAACCATAGATCTTCCTCAAACCACGCTGATCACAAGAAGCATGCCCTCAGTTTGAAGGTATCTTATTCCATGAGCTATGCCTGCAATTACGTTTTAAGCTTGACTTATATGTGTTTGCAGCCTGCTAACTTTAGTCAACCAGCAGATATATTTCCATTTCCTTGTCGTGTCAAGAGTGTGGACTGCTCTGCACCATCAGTTTAGCTTGATAGTTTTGCCACTGGCTTTCCCTTAACCAGTGCACAACGTTCTGTGTGATCCCTTCATTAGCATTTGGCTGGGTCTGGGTTGCTGTTGTAGAGATAAATAACAAGTCGTTGGAACAGAAGAACGAGATTTTCAACAAAACACGGGTGCCAAGGGGGCAGCACGTTGAGCCAATATGGAGAGTGAATTGGCTGGGCGCGTCTCTTAGAATAGAGAAGTCTCCTATATGGTTGATGATGTGTGAGATCTTGCGCTGTTAGTACGAAATTTGTTTCCTTAGCATATCCGGCGCACATCATACTACTCCATACAGGGCTTGAGGACATTGGACAATGATGTTGACGTGGAATGGAAGTGTATGAAACAGTTACCCTGGTCACCCCTTGGCCAATATGAAAGAGCATATGGAGTAGTATTCGGGATAACTGTAACTGACAGCTTGTAATTAGTTAGAATTAGTTGTGCTATTATATGCTTAAATGCATGGTTAAGCTCTTGGATGAGTTTATGATTGCGAAGCACAAGAGGGAATGTAGCGCAATCCGATAATTACTAGAAACCAAGTGTACTCCTTGGCTTTCAAGTAGGACATCAAGATTGGATCGCCTCTGTTTCTTGTACCTGCATTAGAGCATTTCGACGGCAACCCAAGCCTGGCTGCGCAGGTCAACGGCGTGGTAACGTATCAAGCGACGTCTCTTTGGCTCTATCCTGGCCATACCTGAAACAATCAGCTAACGTTAGCTAATCGGTGCAACTGCCAAGATAGTCCGCACCACATCTTCATTTGCCGCGCGCTTGGACGAGTGCCAAAGCATCGTTGCGACTGCTATCCCTGTTCTCTCGGTCGGGGTTTGCGCCAGAAACAGACCAAGTCTCCACGAAAGCTGAGACAAGGCACAAATTCCACCACTCTGAATTTAGTCCTCGCTGACAGACGAAACATGTAACTGAACGACATCGAAGTAAGGAGACGAGACGAAATCTTGGTTAACAGACTATAAAGAGACGTTCAACTGAGTTAGTTGGTGTTCCTATCCAGTCAGTTCTATCATTACGTTCCAGGCCACTTTCGTTTCTATTCACTTTTTGTGCATTGTCCTTCTCTTCTTCTCTTCACTGGTTGAAGCTGGTTTATTCATTCTCTAAACACTTTCACTTCTATACTCAACACCAACTCAAACCTCTCTCACTCTTTTGAACCGCGAACATGTCTATCAAGGCTACTGCTGCTCTCATTGGCGCTTTCGCCACGGTTGCTCTCGGCCACGGAACCGTCACTGGTTACAAGGTGGATGGAGTTCAACACGAAGGTTACAGCATTGACTACTACTACGACAAGCAAAATGGCAAGGCTGTCCCCGAGATGGCTGCATGGTCCGCTGAGAACAAAGATCTTGGATTCGTTGCACCCGATGCCTATGGCACAGCTGATATCGTCTGCCACATCAACTCCAAGCCTGGCGCCAAGACGGTATCCGTGAAGGCTGGGGGAAGCGTCGAGTTCCAGTGGTCGACGTGGCCTGACAGTCATTTCGGCCCTGTCTTCACCTACGTTGCCAAGTGTGACGGCGACTGCTCTGCGGCTGACAAGTCTGCCCTGAAATGGGTCAAGATTGACGAGGGTGGCATCGACATTGCTACTCAGAAGTGGGCTGCTATCGATCTCATTGAGAACAACAACACTTGGGTCACCACTGTTCCTGAGACTCTCGCTGCGGGCAACTATGTCTTCCGTCACGAGATCATTGCCATGCACGGTGCTGGCGCCAAGAATGGTGCCCAGAACTACCCTCAGTGCTTCAACATTGCGATCACTGGTTCCGGCAGCGACAATCCCGAGGGTGTCTTGGGTACGAAGCTGTACACTGCTACCGACCCTGGTATCCTGTTCGAGCCCTACCGTAAGCTCACAAGCTACAAGATCCCTGGACCTGCTCTCTACGGTTCTGGATCTGGCTCCGGTTCCGGCAGCCCTACTTCTGTTGTCCCGGCCGTCCCCGCCAACTCGACTGTTGCGACCCCTGTTGCGCCAGTTGTGACTCCGGTCGTGACTCCGGTTGTGACCCCAACCAGCTTGATCACTTCTGTCGTTCTTCCCACCGAGCCCGCTACAGCTGTTCAGGGCAATGCCGTCAGCTCGGCTGCACCTGAGGTACCAGCCTATACCCAGCCTGTTACCGGTGGTAGCAGCATCGAGGGATCAAGCTCTCTCCCCGAGACCTTTACTCTGGATACTTTCATTGACTGGCTGAAGTCTACTGCCGGTTCCAAAAAGACCCGTCGCCACGCGCGAGCCCTGAACTAAGCTCATCCTGAGCTGAATCTGTTGGCGTGGTAACACCAGCAGGGTCCATCTGGAAGATAGGGAACCGAGATATAAGACTTAAGATAAATGTACATAATTAGCCTCGACAAGTTAACAATGAGACTCATGCAAAACGCTATTTATTCGCATCAAATACAGTATGTTCGACTGTTTATCAGCGTGATACTAACTAAATGGCTGGGATGTTGGATGACGTGCAGTCGAGTAATTTAAGCTGAGTAGGATTGCTCCAGCACTTCAGTTCGATGGCACCTTTGTGATCCAGTTACCTAACTTAAGCCCGGTGATATGTGACACTACTGGACTGGTTTCGATGATTTCTCTCATGCTGTTGAGGGTTTTGACCCCAAGTATTGGGCATGCTGCCTATCTATACTAAGAAATACAGACTGAAGTCCCCTAATAACCATTGGGAATCGTTGTACACTGATCTGAAGCGACTTCACTATCAACCCCGTCAACAACCATCACCCACTCGGCTTTCTTCACTAGATACCATCAAACAACGGACTTTTTCCTTGAGGGGTTCCTAGCCGATCCTCAAAGAAGAACCTAAGTCTCTCAACCAATGCCCGATCCGCCATGAACCTGGCAAACTCTGTAGGATTGGTCGAGGTCTCGTTCCAAAGATAAGGGTACCCATCAGGAGTAGGTACATCTCTTCGTACCGGCCACAAGCCAGAGTTAGACTGAAAGTCGCGACTCAACAGGAAATTGTGCAGCAGTTTGGCTCCTTCAGGATGAGGTGCGTCCTTCAGAATCGCAGCGGTTTGTGGCCAGGTGACATATTTTCCTTCGGTCGGCTGGGAGTATCGGATGGTCTCTGTGTCAATAAAGCTCCCAGCCGCAGCAAAATAAGCGGCGGACGTTTCCTCCTTCTTGTTAATAAGCGTGGAGGCTGTTTTGGACCCGCGAACCCATCGCGGCTTTTGGGCTATGAGACGATCGAGCCAGGAGATGCCGTATTGTTGCATGCTAAGAGGCGAAGCGCATTAGCCATTCGAGTTACTCCAGCCTTGTGATGATTGATCAATGTGTGAAAGAACCTACATCAAGTAATATGCCCAGAGAATAGCGTCATCGTCGTTGGGATACGTAAGGACCAGCTTGTTCTTGAATTCTGGTCGCAGCCAATCCTCCCATTCTCGAGGGGCCTTTATGCCTGGTAATTTCTCGGTATTCCAAGCTCCAGACCAGAAGAAGACATAGACTCCATACCATGCAGCAGTGTCGTCTTTGAAAGCATGCTCGATAGCGTCAAACCCTTTCGGGGCATAGTTCAGAAGGGCGCCCTCCTGAGCCCACCGCGGGTAGTCATGGAGCGTTTGGAGAATGATACTGTCGACATAGACAGCATCCTTTCCAGCAGCAAGTTGCTGATCGAGACGCACATCATGGTACTTTGAAAGGTCAACAGTGATGTTGAGGGTGATTCCAGGGAAGCGTTTTTCAAACGCCCTTTTCAGGTCGTCCCGCCGGGTCTTCTCATCCCCCCCATGCCAGATGGTAACAGTGTCGCCCTCGGCAAGGGCAGCTTTATATATCTGATCAAGGGTTCGTGTCTCGTGCTCGATGGATATGTCGAATCCTGCGACTTGATCGTAACTGGCAGCACGGCATACCAGCAAGACGATCAAAAGAGCTTGAAATAACATAGTGATGGACTGATTGACTGTAGACAAATTGAAAGGGTTTGAGGGGAGGGAGGATAACAACGAGAAATATGTCCTCTTCTGCTTTATATGTCGGGTTGAGGTTAAATTTGACAAGATTCCCTTCACGTGTCATACATAAACATGATGAATATATGGAATCGATGATCCGTAATAATCGACGGGTTTTAATATGACACCCACTCACCGTCATCCGCCTGCTTTTCGTGATCTGGTGAGTTGCCCATGGTGATAAAGTTGGCGATTCGACCTCCTTTCCGCCTACCAAGACACATATAGACAATAGTGCATACATATCATACTATGGGTTGGTGCCAATATAGGGCAGATGATGTTTATAAGATCAAGTATCGTATAGTTCATTGCAAGTGACACGCGATCCTCATCATTCTTGAAGGATAAAGAGCCGAGCCAAACAAGATCTCTTCGGCCCTATTTGTGTTCAACTTTCTCCTCATTTGTCGTGTTACCGTACAGAGCTTCTGCGCCACAGGGCCAAAGTATGAGACCCCTACACCTATGCACAGATAGGCAGGGTGATATTCCCACAAACATCGATCAATAACAAAGTAGTAGCAAATAAATATTGTCAAAGAAATACTGGTTCAAGCAAAGAAATATTACTATTTGCTATCAGGGACAAGAGAGCGGTTTGCTATAGTATTATGATATGATGGACGAAAAGGATAACACAAGAGGTTGTTTATCTGTTGTAACGTGTTTACATTCTGCCGATGTAGCCTTGGCAAGAGTATATATACTTATCTAGACAGTATCGTGTCCTCAAGATACTTTCCTGTCAACATTCAATCTGCAGCGTACTGCTGACCTAAGCCATCGTGTATCTATTTATTGCCATGGATGGCTGCCTGGACCGGGCTGCGGAGAATCCCTTCTCTTCACAATTATCTGCCAAGTACTTTCTTCATCATCTTTCATCTTGATATCACATAGCCATAATGGAGACTCGAAGAGAATCAATCGGCGATGACTGGTAGGAAGTTGATTGCGCTGCCTCGGTCGTTTCGCTCCCTATCTCCCACGATGAGGACCTGTACACCTGGTCAAGACCGACATCCCCCATATTTCCCCCACACGAACAAGACCCTGCTGATCGAGCGGAACTACCTGACGATATAAACATGTCTCTTGCTCCACAGAATATAAGCAAGGGGTCACCTGAACGGTCACCGACGCCGGAGCAAGGGTCCAACACTCTGGCTATCGATCCTACCAAATATCACAAAGCCTGTCGCGCAGCAATAGGATCCATCGATACCGTCCTCAAGCTCGTCAACGAGCTGGGGGGGTCTCGGGTGTCCACAATCTCACTCCTACGGTCAACATGTCGTGATCTCTCAACCCGAACAAAAGAGCTTGAGGAGATACTTGACGTATATACAAGGAACTGGGTTGCCCGAGGCTCCAACATGGCTAGGCCTGTCGATATGCCGCTGCATCCAGAGGTTTTCGATTGGATACACCATCTTCGGATCAAACTCCATGACGTCAAAGTCGAGTTGCGGAAATTGAAGCCGGCTGGGGAATCGGATGGCGCATCGGCAAGGAATCTACCCTTGGAGCCAACTAAGATATCTTTACAGGCCAACATGGCTCTGGGAGACTGTCTAGTGGCATTGGAGAGTTCGCATGCGCTACTTGTTGATTTCTTACCTATCTTAAGCGCGTAAGTATGACCAAAAATAAAACCAAAAATAATCTTTTGCAGTTCTTTATGCTAACCAGTTAACAGAGACTTCAACGAGTTCCGCACTCGGCACATGAGATTTCCAAGTCAGGATATCGACATACAGCAGAAGTTACCTCAACGTGAAGCGCCACATCCCGATGTTTGCCATATACGCCGGGAGTTGTACGATCTGAAGGACCGAATCCGAGAGCTCTCGGTGTTTCTTTCCAAGTTTCTGAGTTCTGATACACCATCAAGATCTGTCGACATATCTGGCCTTTTGGAGTCACTGGCTACTGTCGCCGAAGCTATCTCGACAATACTTATAAACCACGGATCTGATTGGATCGAGTCAGATCTCGCATATCAGCCTCGGAAAGCAATAGATTACCAGCAGTTTCTCAAGTTGGACCCAGATATTCTTCACGAGGTCACGGGACATCTGAAGAATTGGCAAGATAACCTCGATATCGAAGACGAAGCGCTATCTCGTTCCTACTGCTGGGATATGATACATGCGCATCAAGAATATCTACTGGTCGAAGGCGGGCAGCAACAGGAGTTGCAAGGCATTTTTGACTTTCTCAAATCCCTCCTGACAAGCGAGGGGTAGTTTAGCGTTGCGTTCAACAAAAGCTTGATGAATATTTCTCAATCGCTTCGACTGCTAAGGAAGATGTTAGGCATTATTGTTTGAGCTACCGGAGCAAGGCTGGCAGATGAGCTATTTTAGGCCAGTTGCCTCCCCCGACAAATAACAAGATGAAGTATCTGATGCTTAACGATACAGATTGAGTCCATTCAGAAAATTAAATCGTGAATCCTTTATCAAGTACTGTTGTCACTTACTCGATGCTCAACCTAAACTCCTGCCACCGGTACGTATCTCACTGTGGCGGGGTGCTGTGGCGCACGGGCCAAACCATAAACGCGTCTCTGCTCAACGCGTCTCCTGGTCTAACTAGCAACCCGAATGGTTAGCAACCTCCACCATCACACTTACGGATAGTTGAACACATAACGACCGATAATGCCGACACGGAAGCGGAAGAATGTCGATTCAGACGTGGCAGACAATGCTGTACCTAAGCGACGATCCCTACGTCAGGCGGCCTCTAAGGGCGTCCAACCAACTGATTCAACCGGGACAAGCAAAGTAGATTCGCGACAGGAGGCGCCGAAGAAAGAAAGTAATATCAAACAAACAAGGAAACCCGGGGGCAAGTCAAACAAGAATGACCTTGCCAGTTCCGACTTGAAAAAGCCGGTGAAAAGCTCTTCATCAGAAGAAGTCCCACCCAAAGCCGAGAAACAATCCCGAGCCGTGTCAGAAGACCCCAGCGTGGACTCAATACCAACGATAAACCCTGATGCACCCAGGCATGTCGGGCAATGGTATTGGCTAATGAAGGCCGAGCCTGAATCACGCTTTGAGAATGGTATCGATGTCAAGTTTTCCATCGACGACCTCAGGGACAAGGATGAACCCGAAGGATGGGATGGTGAGTTATGACTTTAACACCCGAAGCACTTAGGAACAATCGCTGATATGGAACCAGGTATCCGAGCATATGCAGGTATGCTGAGACATTAAAGGTGCCAAGGCCCAACGCAGCTGACGCATTGTAGCGCGCAACCACATGCGGAACATGAACGTTCATGACCTCGCCTTCTTCTATGCAAGTAACTGCAAAGAGCCAGGCATAGTCGGCGTAATGGAGATTGTCAAAGAGTTCTCTGAAGATGGTGAGCAGCCGAACGAACACGCACGAGGACTGGTCTAACCCTGTACGCCTTAGTATCAGCACGTCGACCAGGCGCGCCCTACTACGATCCCAAATCGACCAAAGAGAAGCCCAGATGGGACCTTGTGCACGTCGAGTTCCGCAAGAAGTTTGCTGTACCTATCTACCTGAAAGAGCTTCGCGAGCTAGGCAAACCCGGACAGCCTCTGGAAAACATGCAGCTTCTGAAGCAGTCGAGACTGAGTGTGAGTAGAGTCCAGAGCGAGGAATGGCAGACACTCTGTGCACTTGCAGATAAGAAAGCGTTTAAAGCTGGTTTGGAGCATCAGGGCCCTAGATAAAGGCAGAATGCGGCATGGAATCCCCGAAACCACTGCTTTTTAGGGAATTGTGGGAGTAGGCCTGGCCGCGGCTCATCACTGATGGTGCGTATCTTCCAAGATCGACAACTGGTCTTGATGCTGCCACTTGAACGATCCTCTATAATATGGGAATCAATCTAGTCTGTCTATTACATTTCACTCAACTAGGTATACTCGTATTCTCAGGCGCTGGCTGAGGCTTCCGACGTTAGTATCAACACCAATAGCATTCCAAGAAGAAGAACTACCATAGTAAGACTCATGAAAGGACTATAGATGGACTGTAAGTTTCAGAATACACAGTCAGTGGGGACAGCTCATCCGCCTCAGACGACAAAACAGGCCGGTCAACACACAAGGTTGACCTCTACATAATGCCCTTCGACCACTTTTTGTCTCCTCTGGCCTTGTAACATATCTACCTTGGGTCTATCTGAACATACCTTTCATGGGGTAAATTGAAAGACCCGGCAAGCTTAATAAGAAGTCGATAGACATGGTTTTCATTCGCTTGTCAAGGCTAAGAAGCGATTTAATACTGGCTTGAAAGACAATAGTGCCATTCCCTATGGCGTCCAAGGTCACCTTGAGATTACTGGCCTTTTGCTGCTTATTGTGAAGCTTGGTTCCTCTGGCTAAAACCACCCATCAGGAAATAGCCCTGCTCAGCCCGGAATAAGCATCAACTCGTCTCGCACACCACCATGCTTGATGACCTGTCAGTACAGATGGCAGACGCAAGTGTGAATTTAGGTGCCATCGAAAGTGATCATAGGAAAACTCTTTGCCCCCAAGTGGTCGAGAGATGTCATGTCGTTTTCAGCTCGACGCCACCCATTCACCAAAATGCATTTTGGCTGACGTTGAGGCTGCACTACTGCATCAACGTTGTAGATTAACCTAACAATTACGAAGGCCCCGCAAACAGCTGCAAATTGTGGCTGTTTATCTCATTGCTAATTTGTGAATGAGAAGCAGGCTCTCGTTCATCGAGGTCTCGACTGCGCCTGGTTTGAACCATGATAATGGGGAGATCACTGTACTACAGAGCCGCATCACCTTCCACGCCATAAAAGCAAAGGGTTATCCAGCGGTTAAATGGTGCAACCTACCTACTTTGAGCTCGTCGTAACACTCCAAGCAAGTTCCACGTCCAACTCACGATGCTCGTCTCGCTCTCTCATTTGGCAGCAACCCTTGCTCTCCTCTCGCTTGCGAGCGCTCAATCGCTCCCAGAGGAATTGTCAAGCGCTATCGCTAATTATACTAACCTCTCCTTGTTTCGCTCTCTTATTGGCGCCGTCCCTCAGGGACTCAGCAACACCCTTTCTGAGAAATCCACAGACATCACCGTCCTCATTCCTACGAACGAGGCCATCCAGAGCTATCTCTCAACTTCTGGCATTTCAGATATCACTGAGCTCGATGCTGAAGATGTGCAAACATTCTTCGCATACCATGTACTGGCCGCCTCCCTCAAGTCTTTAGATTTCAACGACCCCAAGGGAAAGGCTATCCCGACTTTGCTACAGGACGAGAAGTATAATAACCGAAGTGCAGGAGCACAGATCACGGGGGAGTTTGGTAACAAGGCGACTGGTCAGGTCGTGTTTGCAGAAAGAAAAGACGCAGCTGGCAAGAAAGGAAAACGACAGTCCGGTGCCCAGACTGTGAGCTTGCGCGCCGGTCTGGCCCAAGACGCCCAAATGACGGCCATCGATGGATCCTGGGGGGCGAAGAAGGCCAACACTTTTCAGATTGTTGACAGGTTAGTCCAAGTATCACTATAGCTACCATTGATCATGTTTGATGCTGATGTGATTCGTCTCTAGCGTTCTTATCCCTCCCCGGGCCTGTTCCACCACCATTCAATCAGTTGGCGATAAGAGACTAACCGGGTTGGAAGCTGCATTGAATAAGACCGAGTTGTGGCAAGCCCTCGATCACTCCCCCAATGTCACATGTCTTGCGCCTTCGACAGAGGCATTTAAGGATGCCGGAGATCCTCAAATTAAACTGTCCAAGACTGATCTCACTGGAGCGTTGCTGTAAGCTTCTTAACTTGGAGCCTCTTGTTGCCCGTTCTGAAAACTAAGTCAATATCAAATAGTGCCCATACTCTGCAAGAGGTCACATACACAAACTATCTGGAAGACGGCATGGCCCTCGGAACGTTGAATAAGACAACTGTTCGTGTTCACATCAAGAACGACGATATCTACTTCAACAATGCCAAGGTCATCAAAGCAAACGTTCTCACAAACAACGGCTTGATCCATATGTATGTGCATACTTTACGGTCGTGTCCCTTTCTTGGCTGAAGCTCGATTTACTTACAAATCCTAGTCTTGACTCCGTCATCGTCGCAGATGCACCCGATGAGCCTAGCAGTACGACTAGCAGCGAACCGCCGAGTGATACTTCCAGCGAAGGCACGTCTGGCTCAACATCTGAGCCCAATGTTCCCCAGGTAACCGACGCTGCGAACGTGTTGTCATTTGGTTACTCGACCTTTTTTGCGTTGGTTGCCGGACTTGTGTTGATTTAGTGCTGCTGCGGTTTACGGAAGACGACGCGAAGAGTTCAGGTAGGAGGCATAATTATATCAGAACTAACTAGTTAGTCAACACCAACAGGCTGCTGGAATGTAAATGACCTCGTCTTCTGTTGTGTATTGAACCATGGCCTTAGCCTTCTGTGAATACAGCTTCGCCGTCAACCACGACTATTGCTATAGCATGGTTCATCAGGTCAAGGAACAGTCTATCAACAAGATCGACTCTCCAACGCGGCCCGTCCCCAAAACAGATACAGCTGTCATAGAGTCTGCATTCCACCTCCTTGAGCAAATGCCGTAGGGCAGGTTCTCGCCCATCTATCGCTGCCTCTTCAATCACGCCAAAGGCAGAGACGCCCGCGATTCTTTTTATCCGTTGTTCAATCGCAATGCAGGATAACCACATACTTGGGTCTCGGCCTCTTTGACGATAATATGTTTCGACCTGGTCACACAACGCCATTCCCAAATCGCTCTCTCCAGCTGTTGCATTTTCCGGACTTATGGAACCAGTATTCTTGTATTCCAGTCTCGATTCGACCATGGCCTGAAGAAAAGACGTCTTGATGTTCTGCGTTGGGCCTGAATGACCCAGTCCAGAGCTCACAAGGATAGATGAGTCAGGGTGTGCGTTGCTGCACCCTCCTTGGGTGTACTCCATAATCGACCAAAAAATACGCCCGGCTAATATGTCTGAGCCTGAACCCAGATATAGCACGATGTCTTGCGGTGGTAATGACACACACTTGTAATGCAGAGGGTCAAGCCATATATTACAACTGAGACGCTGCATCGTGATCGGGAATAACGATACACTTTTTGAGAAAGCGGCTACTTAATCCTCGCAACGAGTTAAAACTCGCCTACTAATAATGTCGATAACAGTATCATCACCCTCCAGCTGTAATAGGGGATTACGCTCAACGTCTTCTAGTGTATCGACACCCGCCATTACGGCCAGGTCAAATACTGCTTTAACGAAGGTGGGCGTCTCGTTACCCAAAAGCGCATCAATAACCTTCTGAATCCCATCTTTCAGGAGATAGTTTTGCTGTCTGAGCTCTTCATTAGCCTGGGCTTACCGCTTGCGAAAAGCTGCTTATGATCGACAGCCTCGCTCACGTCGGCGCTATAGTGACATAATCAGCGACTGGCCTGGAAAGCAAATGTGCGGTCTCACGCTTAGATCATCTATCGACTCTGACATAGCAATGCGTTTACTCGTAAAACTGATCGAGATATCTTTAAGTAGGAGCGTGGTGTCCTTTTGTGCGGCAACAGCAACATGATAGGTGCGTTATTACGTGAAGCTAGAATTCGTCGATTTGTCAGATACTGGGATATCGATTCCACATACTCAGTAATCAGACAGGCAATAAGACCAGAAGTAGCTTAGCGGTACTGGCATACCAAACATAATCCGATCAACTTTCACCCGGTCACGTAACCGCTCAGTCAGTTACCCTAAATAACTAGAAGACACAGTAAGCATTTACACCGAGCCGGGTTCCATAAGGTCTAATTGCAGTTCAGTTACATGAGAGCGGCCACTTAAGTTATTCCGCTGAAAACATAGCAACAATCTATTACGTGACTACAGGGCCAGGATCATAATAAGTATAAATAGTCTAGGAGTGTAGGTTCAAAGTAAGAGCTCAGTTCTTCTATTCCAAGTTATTCCTCTACTTTGAATCTAAACTCCTCTACCACGACTAGAAAAAATGGTCAAAATCGCTATAGCGACGGCTTCAAGTGGTATATTACTCCATCTTGTCCTTATTCTCCCGAACATAAAATAACCAGATACATTTCAAATTCGCAGAGCTGGCTCGAGAAGTCCTCGACAAATTAGTTGCGGCTGAGAAGCACGAGATAATTGCGTTCGTTCGGAAGGTGATTCTATTGCGCATTTTGCACAATTGAGCATATTAATTCTCAGGCGACTGACAGTTTCTAGGATCCTTACCTGTTCCCAACGCTTCCTGGAGTGACTTGGGTTCAGACAGACTTTTCGAGCAAGGAAAGTCTGGTTCGGCTTTTGGAGGGTGTACACACTGTCCTCTGTTTTTTCGCAGTGCACCTTGATGAAGATAATGCAAACCAGAAGCGACTTATCGATGCATCAATCGAGGCTGAAGTCAAGCGTTATGCACCATCCGAATGGTCAACGTAAGCTATTATACCACGTACTTGATGCTTGCCTGCATATTGACAGCGCGTAGTGGTGTTGGTTTGGCCTCTTCTATCGACGTGATGCCGTGGTATGCCCGCAAGGTTGAGATCAAACAATACTTGGAAGAAATCAATAGAAGCAAGAAAGTAAGGAAAATACCGATTTGCAAAGAATGAAAACTGACGCTACGGATAGATCCTTGAGTACTGCTTGTTCCAGCCGGGCTCATTCATGGATTTTCTTTCTCACCCATACAAGACGTCCAAGTACGTCAGTACAGTCCCTATTAACGTTGACTTGGAGAATATGCGTGCCCTTGCGGTTGAAGGCTCCCTCAACAGCCAGATTACTTACACCAGTGTCGGGGATATTGCGCACATAGTTGCCCTCGTAGTTGACTACGAGGGCGAATGGCCAGTAGTTGGAGGTATACGTGGAAATAGGGTCACAATCAGAGAGCTCTTGGAAATCGTCAACAGAGTCCGGGGTAAGCGACAACTCTAGCGAAGTGACGTTTCAGTTGACAGTTTGTGCTGACCCGGTTTATAGGCGGCCCGGTCAAGGTTGAATGGCTCAAGGAGGAGGATCTCCTGGCGGGTGAGTTGAAGACTGATCATTATCCGCGCTTGAATTTACCCTCCATCCCAAAAGATCAGCTTGAGGCGTTCTCCAAGATGGCCACAATTGGGGTTCTTGTTGCTATAGGCCGTGGTGTCTGGACTGTGTCGGACGAATGGAACCAGATTCTGCCACAATACAAGTTTACCCAGGCTGAGGACCTACTCAAACGAGTATGGAAAGAACAGTAGCATTGGGATGAGACCGGGGGGACGCAGAACCCTGCGCATTAGTTATCTTATTAGTTAACGCAGATCGATCTGGGGTTGACCAAAGACTGGGTGCAATCCCTGCTACAGGGGGATTCAACGCCTAATAACTTAACACTTGCCCACATCGACAACGGTTCTGGATCTCTGTGGAACATGCCCAACTGTGTATTGTTACGCACCAAGACAGGGAAAATAACAATAATGATAACAATGCTCAAAACAAGCCATGCAAACATTCGTTGTGTGCGCTGTCACCGTATCACGTCAATTATTCAGCTCAAAAGTTCATTGGCTGGACTAGACCAGTCAGTGAACTTATTTCAACTGTAGCTAGCCCCTCACGTGAACCTGCTTGCTGCTAAGTTGGCGGCCTCTAGACCAACCTCACTCACCCTTTCACTCCTCGCGCAGGACATCGTAAGTCAACCGACGCTCCTAGCCGCCCAGTCGGCATAGTCTGAATATTTCTGGCGGTCGTAATGCAGACGGAATCTGACGAGGAAAAGGAACGGAAGAGGGACAAGGTGGGCGGTTACGTGTATGCGTCATTTCTTTCTCAAGTCATACCGCCATCCTATGTGCTTCCTTCGGCTCGTATCTTTCTCGATACATTTTGAACTACGGACCTCGGATCCTCGTACTGATATTTTCCTAGAAAAAAACAATTCACCAAAGGCGAGTTAGCGCTGAAGCATGCCGTTGGTCTTGGTCAACAACCCAACGTGGTCCCTTTGGAGGAGCCTGTTATCAATGGACCTCTTAGGCCAGTCGAAGTTGGCTGGCATCCGGTTGGCGGATTCGCTGGAAAGTGGTTTGCTGAAGAGACTGGGTTGGGTAAAATGATTACAGAGAGGATTAACACATATCCGGATCCTACTCAACACTGGGCGGTGCTTGTGGGCGATTATGCCCATCAGCTGTGGATGGTGAGTTTGCCATTATCGCTACAAGATTTTGGACCGTTAGTTGATCAAGCGGTTTCACCAAGGATGAGAACTTTGATGTCATTTACACCAACGAAAAGGTTAACCGAGAAGAGTGGCGAACCTTTAAAGTGGGCGAGACGCGTTTCAATGATGATGCAACGCGAAGAGCTGGTGAGTAGTCGATTTACCGCATGTTCCTCGCCTTCTCTTGCTGTCATCTTCCATTTACGGAACATTAACCAGGTATAGGAGAGTCGGTCATTCAAAGTATGAGAGAGAAACAACCGACTTACAACCTCATCACAAACAATTGCCAAACCTATGCATTGCAGCTGCTTGACGCCATCAAAGTTGGCGTCGACAAGGAGTTTGGAACGACCTTGGCTGTCTATGAAAGATTAACTGGTTCAGGTAAGGTCAAAGATCTCTTCGCAGGTGATCAGCCGCAAGACCAAGAAGGAGAAGCCTCCCCACCCGGCACGGGTACAGTCTCCTTTGCGCAGCAGGTTATGAACGAAAATACGACTCAGCTAGAGACCCAGGGCGAGCTCGACAGGCATAATAGGGATAAAGAAGTGAGAATGCAAGAAGATGAGACCGTACAACGGGATAAAGGCGAGAAGAAGTCTCGTATGAGTGGACTCTTCGCGCGTTTCAAGCGAAGTTAGATTAGATATTAAGGGATAATACATAATCCAAGCGATAACTCGCTCGATAAGTACAAAGCTGCATGTATTATGAGAGTGTTGAGTAGAGGAACATATCGCCGAGCTCACCGGCGAATTGAACGTCTTTAATCGCGAGTGTGGATAATCAGAACATATAGTCGAAGTGAAGGAAGTTGTGAGAATCTTGTACTATATAACCTCACAGTTTCTTCCGAGTTCCAGACTGCATAACTACAGAACAACGTAATAACTGGTTTATAGAGCATATGTCCCTTTCCATCTCAATGCCATTAATGTGCTCCTAGACGCCCCAACACTAACTCGATGATACAAGTAGGATCTTCTACCAAATTGGCCCAACTAGAACAACAACGCTTCCATTAATTAACTCCAATATGCTCTTCCACACGAGCTGCTATGCCATTTTGACTTCAGCATCTAGACTACTTATAACCCCTCACCATGCCAATTTGTTTGCCATGTCACCACATGCTAAACCTGAGCAGGCCTTGGAAAGCCTCTCGTCTTCTTCTGTTTCCGTGGCGGCCTTAGGGACAACTTGTTGAGCCGGCCGAATTTCCTTCTTGGCTCTCTCTTCCAGCCTACGGTGACTCTCAACAAGCTGACGCACCTTCTTCTGAAAATGTAAATGGGTCTCTCTCATGAACAGCCCTTCGTTCAAGTGATTTAGTGCAGGGTCCGAGAGTGCCTTGTCTTCGTCGGTAGTACGCTTTAAAATGCTGTCAAGGGTCTTGAAGTCCTTCTCACTTGCGTGCTTGTTCTTATAAACCTCGTATGTCATAATGGTTTTGTGCGCCGACTCAGGAGCAAATCGAACCATAAAGAAGAAATGCGGTCTAAAATGGTCAGGTAAGACAAATTGATGTTATAGAATCAAATGAAATGACTTACGATATAGTCATAGACGCGTTGGGGAAGTAAAAGTCGTTGACTGCTGCGGAGCCTTTCTCTGCCAGCTTAAGGTTCCCACTGGCGCTATACTTGTCGGCTAATGTTTTCCAGTTAAGATCAATATTTGTCGCCCAAGAATCGCTGAACTCATAGTCGTCGATGTTGAACGATTCGTGTCTAGGCGAGCGGTCGGTGCCAGAGAAATCCTTGGCCCAGGCGGTTTCGGGCTTCTTCTTGGCATCCATATTCACCCAAATAAAACCCTTGGCATCGACGTGAACATGGAGAGGGAAAAGTCCGTTCTTGGATTTGTCAAATCCTTCGATATCTGTGTATCCTGGCGCTTTGGCAAGCTGACCATTCAGGCCATAGGACCATCCGTGATACATGCAGGACAGCACCCTCGACTTCCCTACGTCTTTGGTGATGACTGGAAATGCTCGGTGTCTGCAGATATTGTGGAAGCCTTTGATGATGCCGTCGTTATTTCGGATAAGGAAGAAATTGAAGCCTGCTTCGTCGTAACGGACAAATTTGCCATTCTCAGGGAATCGTAGCTTGTGCGTGACCCGAATCCATTTCTGGGTGAAGATGGCCCGTCTTTCGAGTTCGTATACCTCATCAGACTTGTACCAGGAGGCTGGTAAAGGATCGGACGTGGCATTGCTCTGGGATTTGGAATGTTGTAGGAAGTTGCTGCGGGCTATCTGGTACTTGAAAAAACCGCGCCTGGCTGCAACTACAAGTAGTGCAGCTACGCCGAAAAGAAGAGCAGCACCGAGAGTAAACATAATGCCACACTATATCAAGATTTTGGTTGATAACGTGGAGCTTTCACCTTTTCTTTTGGGATCTATGTAGGCGAAGCGACATAAGTATTTATTTCTATATACCACTATGGGAGATCTGGAGCGTAAAAAGCAGCGTCATGCGCGCCATCCATCCCGAAGCAGCCACCCATCGGTGAAGCTATCACCAACACCGGTCATGTGATCGGTGATAAGATGGTTCTATCACTGCTGTGTTTCGAATCGCCACATCATGATTGGAACTCGACAAGTGGATCAAAGCGCTTCAGGCGAAGGCCGGAGGTCAACCCGTTCAGCAGATAGCGAAGCTGCATGCCTATCTCCCCCTGATGATGCCCGAGCCGTGATAAACAAGGTCAACTGATGAAAGCCATCGGCAACACTTGAGCGAGGATTTCCTATTAGGTTTAGATCATTTCTCCCGCCAACCGCTTCTCCGCGTCGCCGCACCCACTACTACACCACTCCGCATCCAAGCACGGCCTTGGCCTCCGTCCTTGTTGGATCCCCGGTCTTTGACGCCTGTATTAGAAGGCCATGGGTCCTCCTTTGGGCAGCGCAATACCAATGCAACAACGGTCAAAGCTGAAACCGACTGTCTCATGGCTTAGATAGAAGGCTTTTGCAGAACACAAGCGAGCCATGATGATATTTTTAGGTCTGCGAAGGACGTTCAAGAAGGTGAGACTCAGATCCAGCTTTTGGAAGAATTGGAGATGACAATGATCTTCAACTGCCAGGTGGCTACCGAATCGAGACTTACTAGGCTTTGATCGGATAACGAAGATGTGATAAGACAAAAGACACATGATGCATGGTAGTATTCTTGTATGCCAGTTTCGCGCCGAGGGTTAAGAGCTTGAAAGAATTACTATGCATAGTGTCTGATGCTGCCTTGCTTGACTCGTTTTGATGAAATTCCTCGAACCATCTACTCAATAACGACGTTTACCAGTTGGTACATAATAATTTGTGAAAGTACTTGAAAGTTACAGTTTCTAGGAAACGCAACGTGTTTCAGTCTTCGTCTACAAGGCTCACACAATACACAGCTTACACCCTGAAGTCCCCACTGCCCGTTGATGCATTCATTGTCAAGGGGCTGGTGTATCGATTGATCACCCGCTCTTATACCTCCACTTGGCCTGCCGATGCAATGCAATATCCCCAGACAAGGTGGCTAGCACCATACCGTACAGCCCTCCGATGGGCCACTTGCTTAGCCATGATGCTTTCCACTCCTCAGAGCCTTTCCCTTTAGCTTGAACATCAACCTTTACCTTCTGATACACAGTCGGCAGGGTAGTAGCGAGGTATTTTCTCCTCAGAGCTTGGTACCAAGGGCGATCATATAAGTTCCAAAATTCTTCTTCCGGGTAGTATGTGTGCGCGTATAGCCATTTGCGACCCCTCAGCTCGGTCAACTTATTCTCTAAGCCACGGTTCTTGAAGACAAACTCTCCAGAGTCTTGAGGTCCCCATCCCCACACTCCAATATTGAGCATTGGTTGAGAAACGCTCACCATAGAATCGCTGACTTTCTCTGGGGACTCGCTTAATTCTGCGCCCTTCCCATTAGTGACGGGATGAAAGGTTGGCATCTGACATCCCTTCAGAGGACATAACCAGAGTGGCCAGATGCCGAGCTCTTGGTCAACCCAGTTGATAAACTTTTCGGCAGTGTCGTAGGGGAGAGCCAGGTCTTGAACCACGAACTGGGAGGATATCCGACTGGCATGGAGAGCATGATACAATGTCCTTGTATGAGAGTAATCGTCGAGCAGCCAGCGGAAGAATTTGTTGAAAGGGATGAGCTTGAAGTAAGCATAGCCTTGGCGACCAACCCAAAAGCCAGCACGATCATAGCGGAAAAGATATTCGTTCAGTGGAACGTATTCTATGACGACCGATGAGGGAGATAGTTGTTGTGTCTTATCCAGCACGTGGAGGTAGAACCATGGGTCGCCGGCGTGACTGAAGGTTTGCACTGAGTAGTCGGTAGGTTTGATGTCGGTCAACTGACCGGTGATGATAACACTGTGGCTCTTCGAGTAAGCAATGCCATCGACGTAGTCGATATGGGGGTTTTCAGTTTCCGCCTTGATCTCCGAAATGGCGTCGGAAATCCTGTCGACCTTGCGGTATGTGGTCTTCACATATGTCTTAGCCTCGACAAGCCGCACCTCCATTAGTGTTGTGATGCCAAGCGTCCCTGCAGCCCCGGCGGCGCCATGAAAAAGATCTGCCCGTTCCTGTCGCGAAGCCTTAACAATCTCGCCGTTACCGAGAACCATCTCGACATAATTGACTGTCTCGTTGAAGAATCCATGTCGAAATGAGCTGCTCTCTCCAGATGTCCCTGAGAAACCCCCTCCGGCGGTAATGCCAGGGAACTCCATGACCACCGGAGGCACAAGAGAATAT
The DNA here is from genome assembly GCA_017140175.1 of Fusarium staphyleae. Lineage (NCBI taxonomy): Eukaryota > Fungi > Ascomycota > Sordariomycetes > Hypocreales > Nectriaceae > Fusarium > Fusarium staphyleae. The sequence continues at coordinate 26,526 of JADDON010000418.1, forward strand.
ACCATGGTAGCTTCCAGTAGACGATCCATCGAAACATTAGGCTCCACAAGGCAAGTCTGCCGCTTAACGTCGACCGAAAGAACGCTAGACAGCATGCTTATATCAACGACATTCTGGTCGGACCCATGACGTGGACGGGTGCTGTTGGAAGAGCCATGAAATACCCGATATGTCTCGCCGAGCTTGTAGAAGTGGCGGACCGCTTTGGAAATGTCTTCTACGGCTTGAGTATGGCGATCCATGGGGGAGTCTGATTGGGTGGCGTGAAGACGAGTGGTCGAAGCTGGGAATGAGAAGCGAGTAATGGTGTCCCGCCAGGAGGAGTGGGTGGGATTAATTACTAATTCGGTTTGAGAGGTTCTGTTGAGGTATTATCGCGGGCTTTAATTTAATTCCTGTACTTCGGGTAGCCACATGCGAGGAGTCGCTAGGTAACGAGGCACTGGACATATGGTTGCTTTTCTTTGGCGGAGTACATTTGCTGTAGCCATGGCCAGCCTCACTCTCACTCTGCCGCCCCGAAAAGTAGACCAGTAGAAAGCCATAGCCTGTAGTCTTGTTGTCCGACTTGAGACACACGTGGTATTACATGTCATGAGACTAGAGACAAAAGACGGAAGCACAGTGATGCCTTGGCGAAGCCTGCGGTAGGGTCCTTGAGGGGGCCGCTCTATATATGATTGGGTAGTCTTGGCTGTTCACCTCAAACTGGCGTAAGACAGTCTCAGCCACCTCAACAGAATAGCTAAAGACGAAGGCGATTGATCTCTCTATGATATGTCGTGAAGAGGAAACACTGTGGACCCGACAGTAGTCGAAATATTGGCTGAAAGGGTTTCAAAGCCACCCAATACTGAGAACAGTGAATGTCTACTATCAGTTTACTCCTTCCAGAAGTGAAGCTGGCTCCAGTGTTAAGGTTCTTCTCTCCAAACCAAAAGTTCTTTGCTTACAACAGAAACAATTGAGGTGGATAAAGGGGCTCAGCATGTTTTTCTTGACCTGCATGTTCGTTGACGAAATACCTGCCACAGCATAACTTTGGCGTCTTATCTATGACGAAACACTGTCTAGTAAATCCTCAGTGTGAGAAACAAGACATGGAACTGACTCGTTAGACTGAAACTGAGGTTCATCTCTCTTTTTCTCAGTCCCTAAGACACGTCATTGCCCTTGTGAACGCCGCACGGCTGGTCTTGGGTTAGGGTTTTGACTTCTGGAAATCTTGCGAAGCCTTATCGGAACCAATCGAGATACTATTGCGTGGCATTCGAAGTAGGGGTGTAACACAACCGACACCGTATCACTGTCTTCTATCTCAGGCTTCAGGTTAAAGCACATTATATAATCGCCAACGCTTAGTAACTAACCCTTCACCAAATACCGGGAACGAACCGCCATGGGACACGTGTAGAGTATTCCGTCCACGCAGCACCGTACTTGACCGAACAGCGCCTCTCATCACGGACGCACCGATGAACTAGAAGCATGGTCATCCATATAGCGTAGACCCATACCACGACCTTGGAGCTGCCGACCAATGCGCACGTACTGTAGCTGAGTATGAGATCACCCACGTAGTTGGCGTGGCGAGACCATCCCCACCAGCCACTATACAAGAGCAAGCTTGCATACTCCTCACCGTCCAAGGTCTTGAATGGTGCCACTATGTATTGTGCAGGCTTACCCCAGATGTGACAATTTCCGCCAGTGCGGCGTACTTTGTCTTTCTGGTTGTTGACTGAGCGGAATAGGATATAACCAGCAAGGCCAATACTGAAGACGAGCGCCAAATACGATCTTGAGGGTGATGTAGGGTACAGGCCCAGGTATTGTCCTTGTATTGTATAAGTCATAGGCAGGAAACAAAAGCAACCCCATGCAAGGTAGAACCCATAGTGGTCATGAGCAATATCAATAGTTCGCAAATACCAAGATTCATTGACGAAGAAGTCAAGCACATAAATAGTTTGAAGAATCGTAATAAGTATCAACGAGGGCTCGACATACTGCTGAGTCTGATACTGATATGCCATATTGGAGACATCACTAAGAGTGCACACGTAATTTAGTACCAAGCACTCATAGAAAGAAACATATGCAAACATACATCAGAGTCCAGGCAATAATCCCCGGTCTGCCATTACTGAAAAGCTTCAAGTCGAAGTTATCGCCAAGTCTTGGATTCAGCTCGATGCCCATGTAAAAGTCATAGAAGGAAGATCCTAGTTGATTCGTATTAGCATGGTGTTGGAACCCAGTTAAGCAGGAAGGGGTATATATACCACTGAACTTTCTGTCTTCGGGGTGAGTAGGCATCACATATGCTTTCACAAAGACAAGTATCGATATCAAGAATCCGGCGAGATTCATTGCCCCGACCAGGCTGCTCCAGTTGCGGGGTATAAACCCGGGATCCAAAAACCCATACCAGCTGAGAATACCGTAAAGAACGTGGGTAATAACCCAAGCGGATAGGCCGTTGATCCGATATGAGAGAAGATACCCAGCTGGAGTGTACTGGCCTGTCTGTGTACTACCTGGCAGATATCGGTAAAGGAAAGCTTGAAGCCCAACCCAGGCAATGACAGCCAGTACGCCTTTTAGACTGAGTTGCGGACCATGCTTGCTGCAGATAGTCCATAGGCCTTCTTCCATCACCGCCTTGCCAAATAAGGAGAACGACCCGTTAAATTGAGCAAGTGTAATGAAGACGGATATACATGCTAGTGGCGCCAAGAAGCCCGGTGATGCTGCAACGAAAGACCGCAACCAGGACCTGCCAAGGCCAGTACGACCCCAAACATCGCCCTTGCCGAGCGACAAAGGGATATTTGCGTGGCTTGTCGGAGATCTAGACTGTTGGAGGCTTCCGAGTTTGATGATGGTAGTAGTAGATGCCGAGATTGGTTGAGTCTGGGCGTCCCGGGCCATAGTCGATTCTTTGCCGTGTCGTGAGTTGATCACTCGATGAAGAGGATGGACGAATGTGTGTTCAGTGTAGGGATTTTATGTCCGCAAATCAAGAAGTAGGCGACTAGGAAGGCCAAACTCAGTGCAGTGTAGTGGCTGAACGAAAACTAATGTTGGCTTAGTTACACTGATAATGTGCGTCTCGGATCTTCATCAGGGAGCAGTGATATCTAATATCGTCCCAACCAGCAGGCGTCAAAGGGGCGGGACGGAGATACAGGATTGTCCGAGAAGATCGGGCAACGATCAGAGACATGTTATTTTGAGCCGTGTCTTGGAACCACGGCTCGAGCCTCTCGGGTGCTTGCTTTTTGTGTCTCTCAACACAAAGCGCCACAGCCATTTTACGGAGCTTTTTACAGCCATGTATCGTCCCAGGAACGTAACGCTGGACTTGATCGACGTCATTGACTACGATCAACCCCTAGCGGCTGGGAGTTGGTTATCATTCTGTGAGTAGGAGTGATTTCCTTGGCTGGGTAAACCGGCACGGCTGGGACGGCTGGAAAGGCGGACTCTTTCGTCAAGACTGGTCACAATCCTCAATTTGAGTCTGCCCCTGTGTTTTAGACCTCACTGGGCTTGGCGCTATCTAACTACAAGCCGGCCAGCCTCGACCCATGGTGGCTTGTAGCTTTTGCCTTAGGACTGATCAAGCGAGAAGCTACGATGCTAAAATATCCGATGCGAAGGACTCTAGACCCCTTAAATTTAAACTCTTCTTTTATACGTGTTCTTTCATTTTTATTTCTTCTTATTGTCTCACGTTTTCGACCCATCTGGTCTTCTCTTCAGTCACCTGAAATAGCACCGGTGTCTATCGTGCAACAATGGTGCAATGCCTCAGCGCCAGCCAGAATCAAAATGAATCGGTCGTCTTAGTCGATTGTCAGCAGAAGCTGCCCTCTATCGTTCAAACCGGAAGTACTTTTTCCAACAAGGTTGAGCCCGTCGACGTCCAAATCCGCGATCTAGGGGTTGAACTCACTACACGAAAAGCTTGGCCTCATCTTTTGAGGAGAACCATCTCAAAGCTAGAGCCTCAGCGTCCCAGGAAACTCCTACACTCTATTACGGGCGACTTCCAGGCTGGGTCACTTACTGCAATTATTGGTGCTAGTGGATCTGGCAAGACAACTCTGCTCGATGCGTTATCTAATAGATTGACTGGCGGCGCGCATGTGAGCCAGGGCCATGTGCTGTTTAATGGCAAACCAATCGCCAACAACATCAAATACGCCTATGTCACCCAGCAAGACCTTCTTCTTTCAACCCTTACTGTAAGGGAAACTCTCAGATATGCCGCCGATTTGCGACTTCCACCGCCCGTAACAGCCCAAGAACGTCGTGACATCGTCGAAAATGTCATAAACGAGCTGGGTCTTCAAGAATGTGCGACCACCCGCATTGGAAACAGTCAAAATCGAGGATGCTCAGGCGGAGAGAAACGTCGAGTGAGTATCGGGATCCAAATCCTGGCTAATCCAGCCTTATTGTACTTGGATGAACCCACGACTGGTCTTGACGCCGCAAATGCTTTCCAACTATGTACAACACTCCGCAAGCTATCGCGCAAGGGTCGGTCAATTATCATGACAATACATCAACCTCGATCGGAGATATGGTCTCTGCTCGATAATATCATGGTACTAGCCGACGGAGGCACTGTGTTTTCTGGTCCTCCATCCAAATCTCTTGAATGGTTTGAGACCCATGGGCTTGAAAAGAAGCCTTTTACCAACCCAGCCGACTTCATCATCGACATCACTGCCATCGATTATCGAAACTCTCTATCAGAGTTTGAAAGCACTACTCGCGTTAAAGCATTGAAAGCAAGCTGGTCAGTCGAAAGCCAACGTCGCTTCCCCTTGTCATCCGGTCAAGTTTGCCCTCTATATTCTGTCCTATCGCGGAACCATCAGAATCACACGGATCAAATCCGACAACTACGTGTCTTAGTCCATCGGAATGCTAAGGTTACATATAGAGATCCCTTGGGTATGATGGCGTCTATCACTGAAGCAATCCTAATGGGTCTTGCTGTGGGCTATATGTTCTATGGATTGGGTCGCGACGAAGCCGGTATCAGGTCGCGTCAAGGATGTTTATATGTTGCCGCAAGCCTACAGGGCTATTTGGTTCTCATCTTTGAAACATACCGGATGACTCTTGATCTACCAATCTTCGATCGTGAGGCACTAGAGCAGTGTGTTAGCCCTATTGCATTTGTAGTCTCTCGTAGACTTGCAAGGTTACCTACTGAGGATCTACCTGTGCCTCTGCTCTTTTCTACTATGGTTTACTTTATGTCTGACCTCGACCGCCAAGTGGACAAGTTCTTTGTTTTTATTCTTATCACTCTCATCAATCACTACATCGCTGTAGTTTGCGCAATGGCTTGTGTTGTCATCAGCAGAAACTTTGCGAGCGCAAGCCTTATCGCGAGCTTGATATATACCCTGCAAAGTATTGCTTCGGGAATGATTGTCCAAGTCGACACTATTCCATCATATATTCGGTGGACACGCTGGATTACATACACGGTACGGTTGACTCATCCCGTCTTTAGATACATATAAGTCTGATCCTCGCTGCCAGTATTATACTTTTAGTGCGTATATCGGCAATGAATTCCAGGGCAGTATCTACGATTGCCCATTTCAGAGTCAAAGGTCCGATCCAAGATGCGCTCAGTATAACGGGGACTTCGTCATCAAGTCATTGGGATTTCCTCAGAACTGGGCAGGACGCGCTATAGCCTGCATGATGGCATTTGTGATCTTCTTTGTGTCCTTCTCCATCATTGGACTTAGGTACCTAAGCCCAACGTCAACTTCAAATGCTCGTGCTCCCGCGCTAGGAGAAGATTTCGATCCCAGTCTTGAAACATTCGACGCGCCTCTTGTGGTAGAGAAGCGACCTGTGATGGTTGAGCTAAAGCAATTCACCCTTGGGTTGAAAACCCGGTCTTTACGGAATATCAGGACGGGCCCAAGTACAAAATTGGTTCTGCAGTCTGTCAATGCGCACTTTGAGCCTGGACTCCTCAACGTTATAGTTGGTCCGTCTGGAAGTGGAAAATCTTCCCTACTACATGCTATCGGACGAAGACTGCGCAACTCTATCACCGTCAAATACCATCAGTCCGGGGCGATCACTTTGAATGGCATCGAAACATCAGATCAGACTTTCAAATCTATTTGTTCCTATGTTCATCAAAACGATGAGCTCCTGTTGCCAGCCATGACAGTACGGGAGACTCTTCGTTATGCAGCCGCGCTGCGCTTACCCCGATCTATGAATACCAAAGAAAAGCATCAGCGCGCCGAAAAAGTCATGCTCCAGATGGGACTGAAACACTGTGCAAATACTCTCATAGGGAGTGAATCGTCCAGGGGGGTCTCGGGTGGAGAAAAACGAAGAGTTTCTCTTGCTGTTCAGATTTTGGCTGATCCCCAAGTTTTTCTGGTTGATGAGCCTACGTCTGGACTGGACGCATTCACAGCCAATTCCATCGTTCATGTTTTACGAGACTTAGCCAAAGAAGGTCGGACTATAATTATGGCAGTCCATCAACCTCGCTCCGACTTGTATGGACTATTTGGAAACATTCTGCTGCTATCACAGGGGGGCCGACCTGCATACTGTGGACCAGCGAAGGATATGATTGAGTATTTTCGGCAGTGTGGCTACGACTGTCCGTCGCAGACAAATCCTGCAGATTTTGCGTTGGACAAAATCACGAGCTTCTATCACGAAGATCTAAGGACAGAGATAGGTGATAGGCAGGCACAGCACTTGGTTGATATTTGGGAGCAGCAACGGGGCAACTTTCAAGCCAAAGCAAGTCCAGCCTTGGAGGATCCTTCAGGAATTCTTACCGAGCTTGAAACATTGATGCCCACTATGACACCACTCCACAAATCCCTCCCACTACTTATTCGTCGAGCTGTCACCAATACTTGTCGACAACCTCAGTTGGTTGGGTCCCGCATCATGCAGTCAAGTGGCGTTGCCATCATCTTTACACTCTTCTTCGCCCGTCTTGGCGGCGACTATCTATCCATACAGACTCGTATGGGATTCTTTCAGCAGCTAGGCGGATTTTATATCATTGGAATGCTCACCAACGCGGCTATCTACCCTGCTGAGCGGGATGTTGCCTACCGCGAAGTCGAAGACGGAGCGTATAGCTTGGACTCTTTTCTCCTTTCTTACACATTTGTTGAACTCCCCTTTGAGATTCTAAACTCCCTTTTCTTTGGAATGCTTGCTGTTTTTGCTGTTGGCCTCCCTCACACCGCCAGTACTTACTTTGTCGCCACCTTGGCCTGCTTCAGTGGACTATCTTGCGGCGAGAGTCTAGGCATCATGTTCAATACCCTATTCTCCCACACAGGATTTGCTATCAACCTCATGGGCGTGTTCCTGGCCTTGGCTAACAGTATGGCTGGAATTCTTTCGTTGAATATGCCGCCACTGTTCGAAGCACTAAACTACTTATCGCCCATCCGTTATCAGATTCGCGGTTTGGCATACTTTTCGATGAGGGGACTGTCGTTTGAATGTAATTTCGATGATAGACTGTGTCCTATCTCAACTGGTGAACAGGTTTTGGAGCTTTATAACCTAAGTGGCAGTCCAGTCGCAAGCATTGTTGGAATGATTGTTTGTGCTATGGTATATCGATTGCTAGCTTGGCTACTTCTAAAAGGAGTTCAGAGGGCTAAGACTTCGGCTTAAGAGGTTGAATGAAAACGGGTAAATGGTCTAATGATGGACATCTTGTCTTTGGTCAATCGTAATATTTTCTGATTCTATTTCGATATGGATACGATCCGATTTAGATGGAACAGTGGTACTTATACAATGAAGATTGTATGTACCTGAACATGAACGATTCACAGAAGTACATATGGTAGACTGCAGGTAATCCACTCACCCCAAACAATGAAGACTCATGTTTAGCATATAGCCCTAATTGATTAGTTATTTATAGATAATGTATGCCGTCAAGGTGGCAGTAGTGTCAATGGCAATCCTTTTCCTTTTTAGTCAATTCACGAAGTCATGCTGTCGTGGCAACCTCTCTCCTCATTTTATTTCACCTACAGCAAACACTCACACACACTCAATTCCAGGCCAGGAATATATCTTCCACCATGCAGCTTAACGACGCTGGACCAATCGATCACCCGTCCCAAAAGCCCGTTTTGTTTTTGTAAGCAATAACTACTGTCGACGACTCTCTCTGACGAGCCTAGTGATATCGATAACTGCTTGTACTCGCGTAGCAAGTTCCTGGGCCTCTATCAGAGTCCTCAAAAACTAACTCATAGGCAGATTACAAAGTATTAGAGCTCATGTCGGGCCTTATCGACGACTATTTCAAGACACATATGGGCCTATCACCGGAAGACGCTGAGCAACTGCAGAAAGAATATTATCGTCATTATGGTCAAGCAATTGAGGGCTTGGTGCGCCACCATCAGATCGATGCCTTGGAATACAACGCTAAGGTCGATGACGCGCTGCGTCTCGATGAACTGATCAAACCCGATCCCAAACTAAGGCAGTTGCTAGAGGACATTGATACTTCAAAGGTCAGACTCTGGTTGCTAACAAATGCCTATGTGAACCACGGTCAACGAGTTGTGCGACTGCTAGGCGTCGACGATTTGTTTGGAGGCCTCACCTACTGCGACTACGCGCAGATCCCTTTTGTTTGCAAGCCACAGAATGAGATGTTCTTGAAGGCAATGAAAGAAGCTGGCATTAGTGAAGCCGCGAATTGTTACTTTGTTGGTAAGTTTATTCAGATAGTATTGCAGTACCTGCTGAACCTTTCTCAGATGATTCATATGGAAATTGCGTCGGAGCCCAGAACGCTGGATGGAATGTGGTTCACCTTGTTGAAGAAGGTTTCGACAAGCCGGAGACGCCTTCATCGCAATACCAAATCAGTAACCTAGAGGAACTTCGTGTGATCTACCCAGAGTTCTTCAAGCAAAAAGACCAAGCGAAGAGCGACGATGCTTATTCTGAAAGAAAATGAGGATACAGAGAGCGGTAGCATAATAGTTACTGTATATGATACAGATAGAACGACAAGAAAACGCATGTAAAAGAGTCATCATAACAATGCTTAGTTTTCGGCTTGAGTATGGTTGAAAACTGAAAGGACATCCGCCCAACCTTTTTCGGTTTGAACCAAAATTTAAAAAGATTTAACAAGCACTTGAAATATCGAAACAAAACCTGACTTAGTTCTAATGCTACTTAACATCCCGGCGATGTATTGCCCTTGATCTCTAGTGAGCGTATCTTGACAGACGGAGTTGCGCTTTGTCTGCTTGCATGAAATAGGACTTGATAAAACCTGCAGGAAGACAACGTTCACTATCGTTCGATTATCTCCCTCAAACCCGGGCTTCCATCATAGACCATTTTGTAAGGAGAGTTGGAAATGTCCAGGTGTACACAAAAGTCTCTACTGAAAGCGGCCCCAGCTGGTGTACTTAACACATTACTGGAATTGCGCATGGTGTTCATCTCTGAGCTTTCGCGCTGTGCGCTTGCAAATGATGTTAGTAGAAGCGTAGCGATGAGCCACCTGATCCGTGTCGAGTGGCGCATGTTGCAACAAGTAACTACAAAGAGCCAAACGCAAGCTTCAAGCTGTAGCCTGCTTCGTGGAACTTTGTCAATGGTAATGTGAAGATGATATCGCATCTGGGAGGGGCAGCATGGCATGTTGCTTATTGTATCTGCATTTGATATTAGGGGTGCTTGCCGGTTGATTGCTTGGCATAAACCCCCCTGTTTAGTGATGCTATTCGCATATCATATGACTTTTGCAGACGTCATCTTACCACATGTGACTTATGTGCGGTATTATTTGAGCCTCTCCTCCGTAACCTCCACAGCATCTCTAAACATACTATCCGACTCTATCCAGGCCACACCAGATAAGCGATCATTCTCTACAATAAAATGATTCCGCAACCACAGACCGTCACTGAAAATGGTGCTTCTTTTCAGTTAACAGAACTAGAGCCTGCTAGCTCCATCGATACATCTCTCCCTCGGGAAGGCTATGTCCTTGATATTGGTAGCTCCAAAGACGGCGTTGTATCTGTAACAGGCGGCTCCTCAGCCGGCATATTCTACGGTTTGCAAACTTTCAAGCAGCTTTTGCCTCCAGAAACCTTACGTCACGCCAACGATGCTTCTGAAGGGCCGTGGCAAGTATCCGTGCAACATATCAGTGATGCCCCTCGCTTTGCCTGGCGCGGCGTCATGCTCGACGTAGCGCGTCATTTCATGCCACTGCCTGATCTACTACGCTTCATTGATCTCGCTGCCTTTCACAAGCTCAACGTCCTACACTTGCATCTGACTGATGACCAAGGGTGGCGTCTACCTGTCGATAAGTGGCCGCGCTTGACGACGGTCGCATGCTGGAGGAAGAGAACGATGCTTGGTGCTGTCCATCACGACAGTTACGACGCACGGCCACATGGCGGATTTTACTCCAAAGAGGACTTACAAGAAGTTGTATCTTTTGCGAGAAAGAGACATATTACAGTGGTTCCTGAGATTGACATGCCTGGACACATGCAAGCTGCCATCGCGGCCTACCCCGAGCTCGGCAACGGGGCAGTGGTGGACGTGATGGAAGCTTGGGGCATCTCAACCCATGTGTTGAATATGTCAGACAGAACATTGGAGTTTTGCAGAGACGTTCTCGATACTGCCCATGACATATTTCCGGGCCAATATATCGGTATTGGAGGAGACGAATGTCCCCACGACGAGTGGAGAACTAACCCAGAAGTGCAAGCTCGAATGAAAGAGTTGAGCTTGTCAAACGAGAGGTCACTGCATGGTTGGTTTGTGCAACAGATGGCAGATCACTTACGATCCTTAGGCCGTCGCGCTTATGGATGGGACGAGATTCTAGCCGGCGGGGAACGAACCCCATCAGATGTTCTCATCGCCGCCTGGAGGGGAGTTGAACCAACTAAGATTGCGGCTCAGCGCGGCTTCGAAGTGGTTGCATGTCCAGACGTTGCAGTATATCTGGACTTCCGTCAGTCAGACCATGAAGACGAACCAACTCCAATGAGCATAATTCTCACAGCAGATGATGTACATAATTTTGAGCCAGTTCCAGAGGGACTGTCAGTCGACGAGAAGAAGAAGGTCGTTGGAGTCCAGGCCAATATCTGGACGGAGCACATGGAGAGTGCTCGGAGGGTGGACTACATGGCTTACCCGAGACTGTGTGCTCTAGCAGAAGTAGCTTGGGGCAAACCAGCCGATGAAGGCAAAGTCAAAGGTTTCGATACTCGGCTAGAAAGTCACCTTGCGCGGCTGGACGCGCTTGGTGTCAACTATCGACCACTTAGTGGTCCGCGACCTTGGGATGCTCGCCCAGACGCTCCCGGAAAGCCACGCACTATGGAAGCCCGAAAGGCAAAGCAGGCGAAGTTTATAGCCGACTTGTTGTAGCCTAAAATTTGCATTGTGTCGCTATCTACTTTGGATACAGCTCCGATTGCAGGACAGATCCATGAGGGGGCTGGTTTGTGAAAACACAGGGGTGCCATATATGATGATATTCACTTTTGTCAACTATCGCCTGCCAGAATCTGCAGATGACGCAGGTCCCAGCTCAGTGATATAAGATAATTAACTTAAATACCACACATTATTGCCCGTGTTGGCAGAAGCTTCAGGCTCGATTTTCGGCATGCCCTCAACCATTCACTCTTCTCCAGCGGTGGGAACTCAAATCACTTATGTGTGCTTCATGCGCAAGTCTGCGTTCTTATCTGGAAGAGCCTGGTGAAAGACAGAGGATTTCATACTAGGTCCATGGCAGAAGTGTCGCTTTTCTTAAAAGGCGGTGGATCATTGTAGGAAAAGTGGCTACATAGGTGGGCTTACTTTGTAGTGGTACCGACTATTTAAGACCACAACAATGAAGCTGATGGCCTCTTTATCATCCAACGCCTCACTGTAATATTTGATAGTGTATTCTTATTTTAGTACAGGCTTTATTCGAAGTGGTTTAGAACAAGAATGTGGATATAATATTGAACTAAGCAGCATGAAGATAGCTCACTAATTCTATACACTGTGAGAATAACCCGCACTATAGTATCACTATCATTGTAGGTGTTCCTACCATCTTTTGTTAAAACACGAATATATCTTTTCCTTCTTTTCTACTAGCATATCTTTGCCCTCCAATCGCGACTGACTCACCCTATCTGCATCATGCTAGAAACACCCTTCCGCACCTTACATCAGTCCCTACTCCAAACGCCCTCTCAATTCCCCAGTCCAGTAACTTATTCAAGAGCACACTTAACGTCGAGCAGTAAATTTGCGAAACTTCTAAACGAATCGTTCACGAAGGCCCTCCTGAGAGGCGACTCTTGGCACATATAACACTTACCTTTCATACCGCCAACGCCCCAATTACAACCGCTATCCCTTGTATCTCCAGATACCATGAAGAGTCAGCTAGTTAGGACCCAAAATTCTTTACCGCCAGCATGTCTTTTACCTATAGTATCCAACTGAACTCTGGACTCCGATTTCTTTAGTTTCTATAAAATATTGAGCTATCTGCATCTGAATAGCCAGAATATAATATTAAAGTATTCATAGTACTACCATCTTAGCTGTTATTTAACGTTAGTAGAAACTTTAATATGTATAGCATTAGATGTGAAAATGCATTACGATATAAAAGCGGCAAAGAAGACAAGAATGTCTAATTCTAGTTTCACTACATGCTCTCACTGGATCACTATAAAAATAGGCTTATTCTATTTCGTGCGAGGGACTTCAATTCATAGACTACTTATACATTATGTAAATAACGAAATGCCTTCATTATTATTGTCGATACATCTGCTTCCTTGTCCTCTTAGGAGGACATGATACAGAAGGTGATTGCTACTAGCTTCAATGCTTTCTTTATTACGGCAGGTTCACATATGTTCTTTTTTAGCTGATATTTCTCAGGACGTTTAGCTGAGGTTACCACCGACGTTCGGTTTCACGTAAGACATACGTGCTGCCCTTCTTATTACGGCCATACGTTTTGGACTTGAAATATCATCTAGTAGTCTTCTTTTTACGCAGATGCTGGACAAGACTGAGTTTCCTGAGTTATATAGGCTTAAAATATAAAATAGAGAAAATAGGAGGTTAAAAAGAGTAATCATTGGCTAACTGCTAGATATCTACTGATTGCATGATTAGTTCTTTCCCTGCTTTTTATAGATCTCGAGCATTTTTTATACTTCGTTATCCAGCGCAGAGTTTTAATCTGGAACAGACTAAGAAAATGCGACATCCCTTTCCCTAAGTTAGATTTCTACTCATAAACGATAAGTTCCTATCTAAGTTAGTCCTATGAGTTCAGAGAGCCGAGTTCTAAATCTACGAATTCCCATTCTTAGTTTGTCATAAGCAGGAATGCGGGGAAACAGAACTCCTGCCTATGTTAACCGAATTCGGTCCGATAACTAACTTAAGGTTATGGCGCTATTATTAGCTCCAAAAGGCTATTTCTGGCTCTGAGGTGATAGGCATAAGAAAGGCGGGGAACCTATTGGAAGAAGGGTAATAGTCACCTAGCTAATAGCTAACAGTGAACTCGCCACGATCTCGCTACTCTCTCTATTCTGTGTATTCCACCCTTGACATAGTTTAGCATTAACATTTCTAGGCTAGGCCAAATGTCCATTCTAGATACTGATACTGGCCTTAGGCATCTAACCCCCTCCCACTTCAACCAAATATCCGCATCCCGTCCGTCATCCTTCAAACCTTCTGCTCTTCATTGTCATTACTAGCCACAACCTAGGTACGCCAGCATCGCGATATGAATTACTCCGATAGCGATGATGGTATGGGGCCTCTGGAACTCCCAAGTGGCCACTTGATCTGTCGCCCGCACGGATTGGTGGTTTGCGGACGATGCTGCGTCGACTATAGCTTCATGGACGAGGTGCTAGCGGACTCGAATGGGTGTAGTGAGCGTGCTGAGCAAGAGGCCGAGGAGCTGTACAATCAACTGAGCCCGGAGAACCGGCCAGCAATTCATGCACGATTGGGGCCTTCACCTGAGACACGCACCGACAGCCGAGCAAACACAGGTTCAATGAGTCCAGAATCTTATATGAATCTGACAACCGAGATCAGACAAGGCACAGGACGGGTGCTCCCTACAAAATTCATACCGCCATCGGCAACATCCTTACCTAATGGCTTGTTCCCTCCCGGGCTCAGCTCTCGAGCAACGCCCCCAGTTTTTCGATTCATCCGTCGCGACGACCCCAAACAGTTTCTCATCTACACTGACGGCGCATGTGTCAACAATGGACAGGCCGATCCCAAAGCGGCATGGGCATGCGTCTTTCGGCCGGACGCTGTTAACGCTACAGGCCTTATCTCTGGGCGTGTTGAAAACAAGGGTCCTTTCGGAAATGAACATGACCAGACCAGTAACCGGGCTGAGCTACGAGCTGTTCTTGGCGCACTGCGTTTCCGTCATTGGGTAGGTGAGGGCTTCACCACGCTGGTACTGGCCACGGACTCTGAATACGTGGCCAAAGGTGCAACTGAGTGGGCACGCGGATGGGTACGCAACGGATGGAGAACTCGCACAGGCGCTCAAGTGAAGAATAAGGATCTATGGGTGATGCTCCTTGGAGAGGCTGAGCGTTGGGATGACCTTGGTCTGAGGATTAAGTTTTGGAAAATTCCCCGAGAGTCGAATTTCGAAGCAGACCGTGCCGCGAAAGATGCTGCAGAGAATGTTGAGGTTCCAGACAAGTATAGTGACACTTTAGGTTTCCTCTGCTAGCCATAGCCGATTAGCAAATCCCAGACAGACATTATGTATGCAGTGATTCATGGGGCTGTTTATCTAAATAAGACTTCGGTGGAAAGACCGAAAGGTGGCTAGTCACTGGACACTATACCGGTTGATAGTTCATTGAATAATCAAAATGATTTTCATCGACGGAAAAGCTAGCAATGAGCAGGCTGCTGCCTGTTCTTACAACGATACCTAAAGATGCCTAAAATATATCGTATGTTTGTTAAAGCAGGCCTGCGTATTTAACCAACCTAACTCCTATGAAGAGCCAAGGTATCTAAAGACACATAGACAGCCTCATATGAACTTCTATATACGACGAGAGAAAGTACAGAGCTTGAAAGCTGGGCTCGAACTAACTAGTCACAGGGCTAAGGCCATGGAACGATGGTTATCATTCATCCCAGATCGTAGCGACCACGGGTCCAGCGAGCTTCACCTGTGCAAGCTTGCCCCCTTTCTCTTCAGGGACTATTTTGCCAGATCCAAGGTCCCGCTTCCAAATAACTACAGTTTGATTGACTTGGTGACCAACTGCAATTTTGTCTCCAACTTTATTGAACGAGAATTGACGCGGTAACCAACCGCCAGACGGTGCCGATTGAACGCGTTTCAGAGAGCCATCGTCTCTGATCAAGAATGTCGTCAGCGTATCCGACGGGCCAGATCCTGCCTCAATGGAGTCAGGAAATGACTTCTCGCGATTTGTTACAACTAAGAAACGCTGGTCGGGCTGCGAAAAAGTCAATATCTTAACCCAAGACTTGAGCCGAAATCTTAGTTGCGCTTACACTCATTGCAATCTCACTGGTAGGAGCCGTATTTGCGGGGAAGTTGGCATTTAGTGATGGAATCTCGAAAACCTTTGTGAATGAGAGGCCAGCGCGCTTGTACTTTACACGATAAGAGTGTACTTTCTGATTGAGTTCGCCGTTAAAGAAGAAAAAGGTTTCCCCATTTGCCATGACTTTGAAAACCCCGTGGCGTGGTCCCGTGCCCGGTTCAGTTTTCAACGCGCCCACCTCAACAATTGGTGCAATGTTGTGCTTGTCATATGTAAACACACGGCAGAGGTCACCTCCGAGGTCCGGAATGACTATATACTGTTCCGTGGGGTCGGTAATGACATGATGCAGATAGCTTTTGTCTTGTCGGGAAGGAATTGGCCCTGTCTCGTTGATATGCGTGAAGATTTGTTGTAGCGGCTCACTTCCCGGGATACTACCGTGCTGGCCTAGAATATATACTGCCGCTGCGCCAGGATTGCTGTCGCCTGTTAGCTTGAACTTTTGATTCCTAAACAGGCACATTAAGTCGCTTTCGGCATTGTATCTACTTACTATGAAGCAGTCACATAGCCACGTGCCCTGCCTTGGGGGGAGATTATCTTTCCAGCTACACCGCTCAATGGCGCTTTCACTCGAGCAAGATGTTCGAGAGCACCATTCTGATTCACGGAAAACGAATTCAGCGAGCCAGATGTTGAAGTACTGCCACCACGATCAAGGCAGTACAAGACACGATTGGGGCGGTCGAGTGTGAGCCACGATGGGTTGGGCGCACAGTCAGGCGTCCTCGAGGTGACAGAAAGATCCCAACCGTGTTCTGATGTAGTAAGAGCCAGCGTAGTCAAATTACCACCGGAGTCCGCCACGAAAAGATTCACAGCATTACCACCTACGGCCAATAAGGCGGAGGCCACGAGTAACTTGAGAATTGCCATTAACAACGTAGATGGAACGGACAGAGAGGGGAATGAGAATAACTATGGAATGTCGGCATAGTATATGGATGATATACTTTCCAAATATTCCATTTATCCGAGGCTGTATATTACTAGCAACGGGAAAATACATATCCTTCAATTGGGTTGAACCCCCGAAAACATTTCAACGCAAACGGCAGCCAGGATGGGTAGGTTTTCCGTGCTTATCTTTTCCGTTATTAACTTTTCCGTAATTAAATGAGTTAGGGCAGTTTCAAGAATGGGTACAGTAGCTCTATTAGCCTAAATCTAGTTTATGTTTTGTGTTTGCATCGGATCTAGACTAGTTAGGTTAGACAGTTAAGTTAGTCTAGGGAGTCTTGACTAAGACGTACTGTATTATAACTAGCACGAGTACAACTACCTGCCAGGGGCCAAGACCAGATACGATTAGTAGATTGAGATAGGAAGGCGTATATTCCTGTCATACAATCTACTGAGTTGGAAAAAGTATTTGACGTCGAGCTAAGTCCCTCTAGCTACCACATGCTCCATTACAGGGAAGCTCTTTGATGATTCGGATCTAGTGTCTGTAGTTATCATTGTGAATACTATGGAATAACACGAAATAAGGGTCAGTAGGATTCCCTCATCCACCGACCAAGAGCCTAGACTCATAAATTCCGTGGATCGTGGGAGGATTACTCAGCACGAGAGTCTTATTCCATCAATGCATCATACGATCCATGCCCTTTGGTAACAATATCAGGAGGAAAAGATAGAAACAACACATCCCTAGGCTCCTGTCTTTTTTTGAGCTGATTAAAGATACTCCAGTGCGTGACTTGCCTGACACTTAGTTAGATGTAGCGTGGCACTCTCCGTGTTCTCACCAATCCTTTTCGTATCGATGCCCAGGGTAAGAGATCAATTAAGAAAAGGATACTATGAAATATGGTTGACAACTACTTATAATAGGTAATACCGTACTCGCTATGACTGATCAATTTTACGGACGTGGCAATGTATCATCAAATTTCACATCAACGTGGATACAGAAGTCGAAGAAGATCTTTAACAACACAGGCGTTTAAATCATACTAGTCAGACTTGTTTTCAGCAAAATCTCGATGTTAGTCAAGCTATTTTGTGCCCAAACTTACCAGGCACAAAAATCAAAGTCCTCCTGCTTTGATGGTATCACCTGCGAGAAATATAAGCCCAAGACCCCTATCAGAATCGATAGGTTTTCCTTAAGAGAATGAGCTTTTAGGCAGTATTAATACATATTCTCTGAGTGCTGTTAACCAGTCAAGCCTGTCGTTGCGTGGCATTATTGTCATGACTTGGTTGGTGGGGCAATGGGATTATTCGGGCAAAAAGTTTGTTTATGTATCCGTAGTCCGCCGCTACCTTTATCGCGACGCGCCGACGAACCACTTTGCCACCACCAACATATGATAACACATAGCCTCACATTCTTTCTGTCTCGGCTCCATTCGCTCTATGTATCTATTTGTCCCTATCAGATAATCTTGGATCTTAAGAATGAGCGACTACGAAGACAGTGGAAGCGAAGCCGAAGACAGTGATCTCAAGCTTTTCAAAGATGACCTATTCCACGCTATCGCGAGCGTTAAAGCGACTGGATCCTTCGCTACTGTAGGCACCATACATGATCTTCCGAATCCAGGCATATCGATCGACAACATTGGCCTCATCAGACTGCCGCTTTCAGAGCAAGACGCCCTCGCCCTCGCAAAGGAGAGCCGCAAGGCGCCTTTTGGCAGAAACCAAGAGACCGTGGTAGATGAGACGGTGAGGAAAACATGGGAGATGGAGGCGGAGGATATTTGCTTCGAAAACGACAGATGGCAGGGCTATGTTGACGTGCTTGTTTCGCGTGTGGCCCGTGAACTCGGTGTTACACCTGCTCTCGATGGGCGCTTCAACGTTCGTGCACAGTTCTATAAAAGTCTCCTCTACGAACCAGGAGCAATGTTCAAGCAACATCGGGAGTCAGTCGATATCGTAACGCTACTGTTATTGAGCTAACGGGTGCCATCAGTACGGAAAAAGTCCCTGGCATGTTTGGGACGCTTGTCATCTGCCTTCCCTCCAAACACACTGGCGGAACCGTCTGCGTGGAGCATAGTGGAGAATCCAAGAGCCTTTCCACCGAGGAGTCCTCCCATCTTGACGCCTCATACCTCGCCTGGTACGCTGATGTCAAACATGAGGTGAGTTGTAAAGACTGTATATCTAAGCAATACAAGGCTCATCATTTCCGAAGATCAAGCCAGTTCAGACAGGATACCGATGGGTTCTGACCTATCATCTCATCAACACCTCTAGATCTTCTCTACCATCGGCTTTGGGCCTTGACTTCCAGACAGAACAACTCGTGCGTGCCATGTCACAGTGGGAGCGACTTGAAGACCCTCCCCCATTTCTAGCCTATCCGCTGGACCATCAGTACAGTTCGAAAAATTTAGCACTGGCCCATCTGAAAGGTTATGACTACCAGCGCGCCCGCCATATTGCCAACAGTTGCGACAAACACGGCCAGTTCTATCTCCTCATTGCAAGAGTTAACTTGACCAGGACTGCTCCGAATGACGAGAACCAGGAGGAGGGATATTATGACACGGTCGTGCTTGAAATGAGCCAGGTCGTGGACACTGAAGGGGTTGGTCTGTCGCCGGCAGCTGTCGCGATGCCAGATGGATGTCTATTTTTCCCCATAGACCGCTATGGAAGAGAGCCCGATTCTCGGACTGGTGGGGAATATACCGGGAACCAGCATGCAGATATTGAAGAAGTCTTCTCAGATACGGTAAGGGGGTCAAAGTCATGACAGGGTGTTGCGTTAGTGATGCTGACGATGTTTCCTAGGTCCTACTCATTGTTCCCAAAGTCAAGATACTCCAAGTCCTACTTGGTTGTAATATTTCGGCTCAGACCATCGGCAACTTGATGAGCCACCTAAGGGGGTTGATCGGGAAGGGGACAGACTGGGAGGGTGACACAACTGATATATTAGTGCAAGAGGTTCTCCATGTTCTCTGCGTTGCCTATCTATCCACAAGAGATAAGAATCTTGCAAACCAAGATGCTGTGCTGGGTCATGTTGGAGTAGCAGCTGCGCGCCTCGGTGAACCCTCTCTCTTCCATGAGGCCGTGGCCATGACGACCGGTGGCTGGCATAGTTCACGGTTCTCAGAGCTCGGCCAATTTGCCAACATCCAGGATCTCCCGGTGCAGCAAGACGAGTGAGTATCTTCTTCATATTTTAGTTTGACCTTGCTAATTCTGTCTAGCCTATTTAACGTCCTGATGAAAAGTGACAGGCTGCATACGGTTCACGAGAGCCTCCGATTGTTTTACCATGGCGTCTGTTCCGGCAATCCCGGTGATCAGAACCAGACCAAGAGAGCAGATGCAAAACAGTGGCAAGTAAATCGATTGGTATATGCCCTCGAGAATATCCAATATGCTGGCGCAGAGGACGCTATGGCTCTTCTATCTGTCATTTCTCAACTCCATGGACACAGCATGGATGATAAGTCGTGAGTACTGGCCTCCCCATGAACCATAACCCATCACACAAAGTACATAAGATCCATGACCGCTGATTACTTATGCAGAGCCCTCAATAGAGCTATCAGTTCCTTTATCATGCGCTTTGCCGCCGACAAGGAGTTTGTGAATGCACTGATGGTGGAACTCTGCCTAAAGCTGCGATCAGAAGACATGAAACCTCAACATCTTCTACACAATTATTTGCAAGCCATTCTCGATCCAGCAATTTCGACTTTTGAACTTGGCCGATACGCCACGTACTATAAGAAGCATAGTTCGAATAAGTACCAGGCAAGTACTGACATTGGACCGATCCGAGATTTCTACGAGTGGGCTGCAGCACTTAGCGTGGATGCAGCTTTCAGATTGCTTTGGAAGGTTCAGCTGTCTGCTTCTGAAACAAGCAAAGATACCGTCAAAATATTCATGGTACCATTTCTACAAGAGCTGATTACATTCATTGACCCAAGCTCTCCTGAAGTACAGCAATGCTTCCAGTCTCTCGCCAGGACATACATTACCCACGCCACTGGCCCGGAGCCCAAAAGGCCGACTGACTGGTCCCGACCTGAAGAAGCTACTGGCTGTGGCGAGGCACGAAAGTGTAATGAGTGTCGAGAGATGAGTGTCTTTTTGGAGGATGCTGAGTTACAGGAGTGTCTAATATCCAGTGGCTCAATGAGGTTCCATCTCGAGTACTCGTTCAACCATTTCAGATACGTCAATGTTGAGACAATCGATGGAAAAATCAAGGTCACCAAGACGCAAAAATGGTGGGAGGAAAGTCATTGGAAATGGGAACAACGTGCATCCAGCACACAACGTGTTCTTCAGAAGCTTCCTCGGGATAAGCTGCAGCAACTCCTTGGTCATGATCACGCCAGCCTCATGAATCTCGACTTTATCAGGATTCACGGCTTACCTGCTGAGCTTGGCTGCTCTAATGAGACTAAGGCTGTGAAACGACCGCGTGCAAATACCAACGATGGGGATCAACCGATGACAGCAGCGAAGCGCGCACGTGGCATGCAATAGTAATATGGGCGAGACAGAAGAGTAAAGAGATAAATAAATGAAAACAGCTAAAGAGATATTTACTATATATGTTTTATTCTTTATCTTGAAGGGACTTAGATAGTAAACATCACTAATTTATTAATATTCTTTAGCTCACTAATGTCGGGATCTAGGGAGTAATAATCCATAGCTCTAAGCAAAGGGTTATTAAGAGCATAGGATAAAGTTCGCTTATGCTCAATATAGTCTATAATAATAAATAGGCTGAGGCCTAATGGGTTTTCTTCTGTAATTCCCTAGTGGTATATTTTAGGAACTAGAGTTATAATATTAGCTATAATATTTAATTATACCGCATTATTACTACCTTATAACTAACCTTCTTATTAGGGAACTTAATACCTTTTTTATATTAGTAGCTTCCTAGGAAATAGCTAGGGCTATAGATAGAATAATTAAAGAAAGTACTAAGCCACTAAGTGTGGCATATACCTAGTTAATAGAAAATATTATAGCCACCTCGAATCAATTTATAAAGTTCAATAGGCTTTCTAGACCGGTGCTAACTAATAAAGCTTGCGACTTTACGGTAGATAGCAGCTTTATGAAGTAACCTCTCCTACTTATCGGATTTGTTGTCGCCTCGTTCCCAATATGGGGCGTCACAGATAGACATTAGGAGCGCTTCAGCTGTCGGCTAAACCTCGCTTACCGGGATGGCTACAGCGAAACTGATCAGGAATAGAACTTCACCTTCGCCTTCACCTTCAATTGACTGAAATACACTTGGAAATTCACCTCGTCCACTTTCAATCCCTTCGCATAAAAAGAAGGTCGCATGCCTTCTAGTGCGTAGACGCGGCTGTCATGGAAACCGAAGATATGCCATACCTATGCATGTCGGATACCAGGTGCCGACTTTGTCAATTTAGCCTGGAGGAAGGTGACTTGGTTTTCGCACGTGTGTTGGTTCCATCCACATGGCTTCGATAATGTCTCATCTAGTGACAGGTATCAAATATGAGCGATTCTCTTACGAGTTTCCGCTCCGTATGAATGTGACGATACGTGATGACGATGAAGGGGTCAACTACCACACCTGTGCCGGACGTTGCATGATGGGTGATCGTCTGGTACCATTTTTCCACAGCAATTGTTTCTGGTCTAGGCTCTACGTTATGTCTGACGCATTTCTTGCTGCTGGAGACTATACCTTCGAACCACCTGCTGACGAGGAACATCGACGTTTTACTCGTACCCGACGACTGCTAGCCCCGAAGCTAAATGATGTCCTCCAGATACGCCTTCCGCCCGAGATACTAACTACTATAGCTGGACTGCTTGTCCGCGAATGTGCGATGATCACATCTGAAGAACAGTCGCTAGGAAAGAACACTTCTGATACCTTGATTGACCTCTCACGCGATATATACATAAGTTACCACGTTGTCGATGGCGTCCGTTATGTCAGGAGCCTCATCAACTCGATATGCGAAACGCCCGAGGACATACGCCATGTGCTAGCAAGCAAAGGGGGCCAAGCTACTTTTAAGATCTGGATTGCCGAAGACCATCGTGGAATTCGGTGTGTGAGATTCTGTTCTTCAGATGCCGTATTACCAGGACGTACCCCCATAGCCAGATCATGGTGGAGGTGTCTTTCTGTGCCACATGGGGTTGGAAAAATTACTGTCAAATCAGACGTTAGTGGCTCTAAAATATCCGAGGCTAGACTAACGCGTCGTCAGGGCATCAAACTCAGAGATATTCTCGTTTCTGGCAAGCTAGCATCTAAGGTTACGAGCAACTGTGTCGGCTGGGCCAGCCCAGAACATCCAACCGAAATCATTGATCTCACGACACTTGGTCGCCTTAATGAACATCCCGAGCGACTTCGGATGACCTCTTTTAACTGTAATGTCAAGGGTACAACTGGATACACAGTAGCCACTTGTGGACATTCCGTCACTATGATTCATGCGCATGGGCGTGACGATGATGCTAGGTTCTATGCTCAGATGGATGCCTCCTTCCCACGTACTTTCCTCGCTTATATGCCACTTGACGATGGAGAGTATGTGGCGGAAATATGTCGACGATACGCGTTTAGCCCGTCAAACCGGCCCTCGGTCTGCCTAGTAGTAAGAACTCTTCCATTGTCTAAGCTATAAATTCATCTGACCCAGCCCTTGCAGTTCATTACGAATAAAGGCAGAAATGCCCTGTTTGGAACCAGTGGTCCACCAGACTCGTGCCGAGCACTCGACAAAGTCCTGACACCGGCACCTGATGGATCACAAATTTATTTCAACACATGGGACTCCGTTTTAGATAACTCGATCAGATACCTGGCATACGAAGGAATCCAGACACCTATACGGCGACCATTCCCACCATCTCTTATACCCAAATCCCCATTCTTCTGGACCCAATCCAACGAACCCTGGTTCGTGTCATCCTGCAGTATGGAAGGCATTGTTGATGTGACTATTTGCAGAGATGTTTCGCTTACACACAAGCCAATTCTGGGGGTGCTTCTGGGGTATGAGAACGGTCACCGGAGTTGTTTAGGGCAGTTCCGCTATGACAAGCTTCTCGAAAATGTCCGTGTGGACCAAACTACAGAGTTACACATCGGCAGCCGGAGGACAACGAGGTCATTTTTATATGTGGCAGAGGTTCACATGTTCCCTCCAATTGATCGGGATGGATTATTCTGGATAAGGGTCTTTCGGCATGGCACTATGGAATGGTGGTCATCGTTACGCCACTCTATTTTACGTCACACGTCAACCAGGGGACAGATTACGAATATGGCGGCGCGAATATGAAACCAAATTTTACTCAAGGATGAGGCCAGACCTAAAGCTATACAATCGGGCTACGAGTATACGTGAATTCCTTCCAATCGTCCCTGGTGGTCGACCTCGATTGGCCATTGACACCGTTGTAGATAGACTCGTCAGGCCTTGTAAGATGCTTCTTTCGAGTGACGTGGACTTTGATCATCTGATTGGCACCAGCGACAGTAATTCGCCCATCGTCGTCGGCAGGCGACACCACATCCTGACCCTAGTGATCGCGCCCAAGTTGTAATATTGAGAGCACATCAAGCATATGTTATAGATAACCGTGGATTATTTCTTTAAATAAAGCTTTGATTGGTTATATTACTACAGAGAAAGGCCTAGGAAAGGCGGAGGGATTATAAGCCGGAACACAAATCCCCCATTCTCTTACTATATGGCCTTCCTCTTAATTAAACTCCAAGCAGAAGTACAGATGTAGTAGTCTCCCCACAGAGCTTTGCAATCAGATCTAATAGCTGGATCTCACATGACCAACTGGGCCATAGTCATCTTGCAGTACTTCTGGATAAATGTACGGGTGGTTCGGTCGCCACGAAGTGGAACTCCTTACATTTCTTGACCGTGCTGGGCTGACGTAGCGAAGGAGTTAATACGCAACTAGGAAGTGTTGCAAAAATACTATTGCAGACATTGAGGTGCCGAGATGCGCAACAGCTTTGCCTGTGGCAAACTCGTAATACAAACAAACGTCTCATCAAGTGCTGCTTGAGTGAGCCTGTCATCATGGAGAATAAGGTAAAATTGGAAAGAGATCTCGTATATGGCAAGAGTAAATGCAATGATTGTACGCAAAAGACGTAATGTAGAATCGTGACACAAATCGTAAAGACAGGATACCCCAATGAGATGAACGGCGTTCAATATGAATATATCACTGAGTGTCGTCGAGCCTACGTTCTGTATCTCGTGCGCGTATCTGTAATACGGCGCCTACTTTTCATTCATGAATGGAGTAAACAGGGAAAATCTTAGTTCACCTTTAGGCCGCCGTTTTCGCCAGGATGCCTCCAATATCACAGAAAGGAGCGAGGCACCACGATTCATCCAGTGGTGGATAGGAAGGCTGTCAGTATCTGTGCAAGATGCGACGTACTGAACGAGCCTCACAGAGTATTGTATCAGTTGATGCTGTCTGTAACTTCATCTGCCCTGTTTGAGTCATTTCCAATCGATTCAACTAGGTCTGGGTGCTACGTCGATGGGGTGGGTAAGACGATAGCACACAACAAGATGTGAGTTGTTCAGTCAGTATCTTGTGACCCCCCTTTTCCGAGTGCGCGTAAAAGAAACCCTCTAGATAATTGATCAAGCGAGGCCTACCATTAACTCATAACCCTAACTCACATCACGCAGGCAAATAAGCGTACATAAAATGTGCGTGGTATCTTTCGACGGATATGGCAGCGGGCATATCTGAGGGTGCAACATTCGAGGTACGGAAGGAGATCTACCGCGCCTGAATTGAGCATGTTAGGGACCAAACCTGTGAGACAGATGCAAGCTTTGACAAATCGGTCCAAGAATGCTTTTGCCTTCTCTACACACTTTATTCTCCTATTTGCTGGGTTGCATCCACATCGAAACATGAAGGATCGCGATGTTTCTCCTTTACACCCATCCATGGCTAGTGGAGTCATCTGCAAGCCTCAGGATGCCCTCCGGGGCCCCCATTCGCCACTTTAGGTGCAATCGTAGTTGAGCACGTTGGTCACACTCCGTAACTATGGTGTTGATTACCTCTAAGCGATTAATACCCGTATAGGCTATACTAGTACTTCTCTTGTGAATGGCTAGTCACTGCTCCATAGCCCCGATCATACGATCCCAGTAATTTTTGTAGGCACAAACGAAGGATTCACATTTTACACCTAGCGTTGTGTTGACGATGGTTAAAGCGACTGTCAACAAAATTGTTATAACTGTAACGTAACCATCCTCTTGCTACATTTTACGGAGAGACCCAGGCACCGGCATATATCCATTCCTCGATAAGCTACGTTCCCATTCCGGTGAATCACAAGATGATGAAGAACATAGCAGTCCTGATGGCTTTGATGGGCAGCGCCCTTGGTCAGTTCAAAAGAACCTGTGTAGATATTGACTTCAACTCCGATACCAACGAGTTGTCGGCCCGCTGCCAGCCTAGAGATAACTCAGGCTATCTCCCGACTACCTTGGACCTCAACGATTGTTTCGGGTACGACGGCACTGTGATTGCGGTTAGTGAGGTCATTCCCGGACCGAGTCTTGGCCACGAACCTACAGAGTCAGCTAAATCCACTCCCTAGGCCGAATACCACGGTAACTTCGGTAATGACTGCCACGACTGTAGCCTTTACGAGGCGCCCGGTTTCTATTTGGCAGATACCTACTGGATTGGATGCACTTGTACAGGCCAGAGTGGCAGGGTGGCTGTCGAAATAGGTGAGTTAAACTGTAGTGTATGTTTTAACTGTGCTAGCAGGCAAACTGATTATAGCCTGTAGAAACTGCAGTCGCGCATGAGTACGTGAGCAACAAGAATGGCCAACTGCTCTGCTAAACGAAGGACACTGCGCAAGAGGCAGGAAATTGGTGATTTGGGTTCGCTGATCTTACTTGTCTCGTCTTAGTAAATCACAGTAACCATGCTTGCGGATCTATGTTCTTGTTTCGACGGGTAAACATGTCATTCTTGGTCATTCGAGAGTGACAAAGGTAGAATGAAGTATACCATTAAGGAAGAACGAGATTTTAAGTAAAAAAAAAACCCCCCCATCGTTTTGCACGCGTCGTAAAATTTTAACTCGGACAACAGATCCGCGAGTTAGCATTGGGTTATTTCTCGTTTAGGTTTCTCCGTTAATACGGTAAATATGTCGAAGGGTTTCCCAGATGAGTACAATGACTGTACAGTACCAGAAATATGTATCTTACTGTCCGAATTAGGATTTAACAGTCAAATATTTAGCTTCGCTGGTGTCGGAAGGGAAGGGATATGGAGTTTCCAAGACGAGCAGCATGAGAAAGTAACCATTCTACGGATAGCGAGAGAACATATAAGACATCTTTTATAAGAATCGCAATAACTTGTCCATATAATCTAAAGTCTACTATAAGTTTCAGTTTGCCTTTCCAGTCCTTCTTTTATCAAACAAGATCTCTCAGCGAACCCTCAAAACTTGACTTGCCCTCCTTAGCTTTCCTTGCACTGGTGTTGGTATTCTCCAAGGTGCGGAGAGTCTCGTGCATATACACGGGAGTTTTATCCCCGAACTTAGTCTTGTTGCTGTTGAGGTCATCGCGGTTGACTATGTGATTCTGAGCCTGCTGATCGAGGGCATCCAGGCGGGCGTTGACTGCCGGGGCTCGGTGAGCCATCTGGACAGATCAATTGAAGGGAGGGAAACTTATCCATTAGTAATTATCAACCGAGTTCCGCCAGGGTATATGGCAAGCTAGAGGGTATTTTCAGCAACAGCTAATTACCTCTAGATTGAGGACATATACCTAACACGAGTCTCCTGACCCTCCTCATCTTGGGCGGCCTGTTGATATTAGTATTCAAGCTTCTTTCATCATGCGACAATGCGATATGTGCTTACAGTAGAACATGGCTGACTTGGTCCTGGTTTTTGCCTCCCTGGCCGTTGGCTTCCATGAGCATTATGTTTCGTGAGAGCTTGTTAATCGAGATGCGTGTGATCATAGGGAGATGCGGGAATCATATCAGACTCGCATATTCAGGTTCAAAGGAAAGGGTGATATTATCCTGGTATTTAAGCGACAGAGTTCCGGAGCTGACAAGTCCCTTACAATCAGTTTGAATCATTATCGACATTTCCAATATCGCGACCTGGCGGGTTAAGCAAAGCCTTCTAGCTATTAGCGCTTCACCCTCTATAGCTATGTCATTAGGGATTCGCAAGATTTCTATCAACACCAATAGATGCAGCCCTAAGAAGTGCATTGATACGGTCTCAGTGACTGAGCGACACTTTTGAAAATCCTATGGATGTTTTGAAGCATAAATGAATTAATGTTGCGTTTGTTTAGTCCAAAGATTGGCAGCTTCTGTGGGGACCCTCTAGGCCGTAGCCGATCGCTCCATTGGAGCAGTTGGTCATTCGTATCTGTTCGATATTGTCGTTGTTAGAACACATTTATCACGATAAATACCGATGACTATCATCGCAGTGTCATAGCGACAGTTATTCTAGGTGCGACAGACCTATTGAGCTTGAATTAGGTTGATGGTGAGTTGCTGTATCCTCTGCAAGCACCCCTTACCACGCCGTAGCACTTTGGACCACTGTAACTTGGGCGCTGGGTCGCAATCAAGCCAAATATGTAAGTATCTTTGCTTGATCAATTCACATACGCTCTCTCGCAGAGTTAAACAGAGATGGTCTCGACCGCAACGTGGAGCGCTTTCATTCTCAATCATCCAAGGATTGAACTGCCTCAAAGAAGCATCGAGTGGTTGAGCTTCGCAAGGAGACTCTTTGGTCTTTGGCGTTGTGTTGCTAGCATTCGTGGAGAATTTAGGCGATTGAAATGTACGCCAAGGTCTCCTTAAGTGACCGGATTGAAGCAACTTTACGCGCAAATATAGCGACTAACTTATGATTATTGAACATTAAAGAGACAAGTCGGCGCTCTCGGCTCAATATGAGTCAAGCGCATTCCTCAGTACTAAGAGCCTGCAATGAGAATTGGCAAAACATGGATTTCGCCTCAGCCGCCAGAGGTTCGGCCACAACAAGAGCCACAACAAGAGCCACAGTTGGTGATAGCCTCATGATCTGGTGGAGACCACACTGAAATCCCAACACCGCAATACTAGTCCCTACAGCAGCAAAAGGCGACATGTATTACCTCGAAATTCACCAAGAGAGTGATTCAGGAGATGGCATTTCAGTCAAAACCATCGTTACGAGCGTATCTAAGAAGATATCAAAATTCCAACGGTTGTTACCAATCACTTCTATCACACCAGTCATTACCGCAACAATAAGGCCACTCAATATAACATGAAAACAAGTCCAGAACACCGAAATCAACACCGAAACATCCCAATAGTAACAACAACGAGTAATTACAAACACCAGCCCAGTCACTCCAGAATTATCAACAAATTGAACGAGGAGGTAAAGTCTGCAGGCTGACCATTCCAACCAAAAAATTTATCGCCAGTGACCATAACACGTTGAATACTCCAACGTCCATGGTCTTGTCGATGATCAATCAGCATTCTCAAGACAATGCGGCCAAGTTGACTGCCCAGTATTGCCTGAAAAAAATGGTCAGACTCGGTGAAGACGAGTCGATGCGGTCCATCTGGAGGTTTCTGTACTTGTGAAGGAGGAGATCGTCTGATGGCTTCCTAGGCCACATTCTTGGTCGGAATATTGACGATGGTGTCCAGATAGATACACCGAAGTCTTGAAATTGGGACTGCCTGACTTGTCGCCAATTCCGAGAATGGCTGCCAGAGCATCTCTGACATGCGTGATTGGTAGATGACGGGATTCGTATCCCGCTTGCGTTCCAGCTCGACCACAGACAGAAAGCCACTGCGTGGACTGTATCGGATCAGGGCGACATGGTTAAATGCAGGAGGTGATGCAGTGGAGGAAGTCTCAGCATATGCCACTACCATGTCATTGGTGTCAATGTTCTCGCTTCGGAGGAGATTCAATGTGGCGTCCGACATCCGTTTCGACGGAATAACTCCTACTTCGACGCTGTAGTGAGCGGACAGGGGAAGGTGCAGTGCTGGTGGATAGTTGGGATCTCGCAGCGCTGCAAGTAGCCGCAGACCGGTGTTGAAGGATTGGCGGTATACTTGACGGCGTACATCTCCCGGGAGAGGCTTGTCTTTGGGGTATTCGTCCATGGTATCGGATTGGTTGTTGGTGATGCGAGTGATGGGACCTTGAAGAAAACGATGGATTTGGGTTCTGGTCAACGAGTGATGAAGTCATCCCAGTACCAACAGCCAAAGGGAAGGTGCTCTGACTCGGAAACCCCATTGAGCAGAGAACGATGGGAAGGTACTGCTCGGCTACATACTTACTGGCATAGCAGAGCGCAGCCGTTGGGATGACCTGGCACGATTGACATGCCCTGTGAGATATAGTCTAGTACCAGAAACATATCAGTCATAATATGTTCCAACGGTATTCTTATTTTCTTCTGCAACCATTTATCTAGGGGCTCAAGATAGAAACCCGTCTTGAGTCAAGCGAGTCAAGTTTTAATGTCACTTACTGCCCGCATCAGGGCTTCACGATGTATCGTGACAAGACTATCGTCCCAAAAGCGCTGATAAGTCATGAAATGGGATTCGCTCACCTGAGACTTGTGATTTGCCCAATAAGGTTGCTTGCAGCGGTAACTTCAATAAGCCAAGCGGAAGTTGAGAATTCCGTGAGGTCAATAACTGGACGGGATCAAGACCTGGACAAAGATAGATGAGACCGCAGCATCAAAACTTTTCTTTTATATAGGAGACAATCATTCCTTATCTAGGACGATGCGTCTTATAGTCTTGCGAGATATCAGAGTCCACTTCAGTACCGCCAAGAAGAGTCTTTGAGGCTCAGTGACTTATGGCTTGCATCTGGACTTCCTGAAGCATCCAACTAATTCGGGTGCGTAAAAAGATATATCAGTCTCAGGAAATCGTAGTCTTAATCTACCTTCCCTTCATACCCACATCCTTATATGCTCCCAACACGGCCAAACCTGGTCCTCCCCAAAAGCCTCGCTATTCATCCTCGCCATCGCCCGCCGAGAAGCCAGCCACGTGTCATCGCTAGAGTCAGTACCCATCATATCAGAATAAGCCGTGGCCACGCTTACCCAATCATTGCAAAGCTCTTCCTGCTCCTCTTGCAACCTACGAGACAGCATGCCTAGCTCCTCAATTGCTTGTTCTTCTCGACGTGCGAGGTCCCATATGAAGCGCACAGCGACATCCAGCTTGACTCGGACAACTGTTTCCTCCTCCTCTCCACCTTGATAATCTCCCCGATTGACTGGCATTGCTGAGCCGTTATCGAATAAGGGCAAGAAGCTGACTGGTGACGAAAGATGTCCTTCGTCTCCTGTCTTGACCAGTAAGACTGTACAAGTTGCTAAATGACGCTCAGTCCTAGCCTCCTGGTAGTAGATCCAGTCTTCGTGCTCTTGACGGTCTGGGCCTTCTTCCGGTCCTGGTCGTTCTGCCTCAGCTTGGTAGTCAACAACGATATATAGGGAGCGGAAGATATGGCGCATGATGTAGCCATGATCTCGCCACGACTGTATCTTGGAGCTGGGAACGGGCCCAAATTGACGGGGCGCTGGCTTTGGAACTTGCTCTCTTTCGTATGCATGAAAATCCACAGCATCATCCAGCTTTGACGAGATTTGCTCGCAGAGATCGTGGTGGAACACTAAGAGTTGGTTCAAGAGCTGAGGTCCCCCATCGACAATCCGCGCCGCCTTGGCAAAGTAACTGTCTCGTTGGAAGATCGGCCTTCCGTCATGCAGGTGTAGCCATTCGCGGTAAAAGTAGCAGGCGATGCTCCGAGCAGATGCGTCGTCGACGGCATTCGATTCGAAGTATACCATAACCTCTTTATTCAAGAAGTCATAGAGCTGTGTTGGGTGTCGGGGCCATTCTGCTGAGGGCTCAAGTATACGTGTCTGTCTGATGCAAATCATGCTGCCTTCATCGTGCCATTGAATTCTATATCTATCATGGAAGCGTAATTTCATGGCTGCTTTCTCGAAAAAGATCATGCGTAGTTCGTTGCGCACGAGGGTCCGCATCTCCCCTGTCAGAGATGGAAATGGCTGTGTGGGGAGATACTTGGAATCATATCGTGGACTCTTGCGTTCGTGGTAGTTCGAACTGGAGAGTCCTCTGAGGCAATAAGGATAAAGGACAGAGTCTCGCATAGGTGGCATCCGTATCAGCCGACGTGTCGTATCCTGAACGGTTGGATGAGTCGAATGGGAGCTGCCCGACATGGTGTCAGAGTATTGCGAGTTGATGTTCGCTTGGCCAGGGTGATAGTTAAAAATGTGAAGGGGCTGTCTATTTTATACCACACACTGAGAAGATATGAGTCAGAGATGATACGTTAAGTTGAAGTTTGTAAGCCAAGTTGCACAAGGTTTGTTGAACTGCCATGATAACACGCAGTGTTATCACTAGAGTTTGGCACACGACACATAGACGCCTAGTACTAAATTAGCACAGTACTAGATGGGAGCTATCGGTAATCCTCGGCCTCTAATCGGTAGAAGCCTGAGGGGATATAACTGGAGTTTAATCATCGGGGGAGACGCAGGAGCGTGAATGTCGATGGCGATAACAGAAGCTGCAACGCAGGGGGCAAAACGGTATCAGAGCAGGGTCAAACTCCCTGTTTCGACAATTAATGTGACAAGTAACTATTCTGATACGCACGTCAAGATCGACCAGACACCATAATTACATAAATATACTAGTCGCTCATTGCATGTTATCTTTCCCCATTCCTCATCGTGCAAGTGCCGTCAGACTCCGGAACGACAGCGCGCTGCGCACAAAATTCATATATAGACCGATGACCAAGAAGCTATTATGAGGACATTTGGAGTTTTTTGCTACTGACGAGGTCAGGCGTGGTCTAAACCTCTATCTCATCCCTCGCTGTCAACTAGACCATACATATAGCTAGCCCGGACCCAAATGATTTAAAGCCCACGCAAATTAGTTGGCGGGCTCACTTGCGGGTTCGCTTGCAACCGCTTCACTTGCGACCACCTTGCCAGCTTTTCTTTTCGCCTTCTTCTTCGCCTTCTTGGCCGCTTCTTCCTCCTTCACCTTCTTTGCCTCCTCGCTACCAAAAAGACTTCGCCATTCTTCGGCCTTTTCCGGTTTGATGCGACTGAAGAGATGTTCCGCCTTGCCGATTTCATGACCTGGTTTGATCGAATCCGCATCCCAGTGATCTGGGATTAGACAGGGCTCGACGCGAAGTTGGTTCTGAATGGATTTTGCGGTTGTAGGCATGTACGGAGAAACCACGGAGCCAAGCAAGTGAACCAAGTTAATAGCAAGGCCGATGACAGCTGCGCATTTGGCAGGTTCATTCTCGGCCAAGGTGTTATCCAATTTGTTCGTTTGGAGAAAGTTATTGCCGCTCTGAGAAATCAGGAGAACAGTAGAGAGGGCAGGTCGAAGTTTGACAGCGTCAAGATCCTGAACGTACTGGCCGAGGAGTTTGTTGACCTCTTCCTTCCAAGCGCGAAAGGAAGGCTCAGTATACCCAGTCCAGTCGGGCACTATGCTGTTGTAGTGTCGCGAGTTAATAAACTTGAGGACACGACTAACAAAGTTGCCGAGATTGTTGAGCAAGAGATTGTTGTTGGAACTGATGAACGAATCCCACGTAAACTCACTGTCACCAGTCTCGGGTCGATGAGAGACCAAGTAGTAGCGCCAGATATCTGATGGAACGCCAGTCTTCTGGGCAGAATCCCCAAAGACGCCAATGCCCCGTGATTTGGAAAATTTGCCGCCTTCGTACGTAAGGTAGTCTGTAGTCGAGAGATGGTGAAGTTGAGTCCAGGTCTCCCGAGTGCCAATCTGAGAGCCAGGGAAGATGACAGAATGATAGATGACATTGTCTTTCCCGATGAACTGGTGCAACTTGACATTTTCGGGATTGCGCCACCACAGCTCCCACTGGTCGGTGTATGCGGCCGTGATGGAGACGTAGCCAATACATGCATCAAACCAGGAGTATATGACCTTTTGGTCGTAGTCAGGAAGGGGAACCTCGGTTCCCCATTTCATATCTCTGGTGATACTGCGTGGCTGTAAACCTTCCTTCAACCAGGCAGAGGTGATGTGTTTTCCGTTTGCTGACCAGCCCCCCTCTGTGGCAGAGTCTTGGAAAAAGCGTTCAAGTTCGGGTTGGAGCTTGTCCAGTTCCAAAAAGATGTGCTTCGTTTCCTTGGTGACTGGCGTAGCTCCATCGACTTTGCATCGAGGATTTTTGAGGTCGAGAGGGTCCAAGATGCCGCCGCATAGGTCACACTGGTCACCTCGGGCGTCAGCGTAGCCGCAGGATGGGCACTCGCCTTCAACAAAGCGGTCGGCCAGGAACGAGTGATGCTCTTCACAATAGAGCTGAGTGGTCATGCGCTCCTTAAGAAACCCATTCTCGTTAAGCTTGAGAAAGATGGCCTGCGTGATCTCGGTCTGCAGCTTAGTCGTAGTGCGGCCGAAGATGTCGAAGCTGATGTTGAACCATTTGTAGACATCGGCATGAATAGCATGATATTTGTCGCATAGCTCCTGGGGTGTGCACTTCTCTACAAGAGCTCTGGCCTCGGTTGTTGTTCCGTATTCGTCGGTGCCTGGAGAGAGAATGAGTCAGAATGTGGTGTTGTGACAACATCTACCAAGGATGGTAGAAAAGCCTCGACGACTTACCACCAACATAAAGAGTGTTGGCACCGCGAGCTCTGCAGTATCTTGCAAAAACATCTCCAGAGAGAACTGATCCGATAATGTTACCAAGGTGTGGTACATTGTTGACATAGGGCAACGCGCTGGTGACGAGGATGTTCCGTTTTCCAGGGTCGGGAAGGACTGGTTCGCCTTTGGGGCGAGGTTCATTAGCCATTCTGGTAGGTAAATAGTTTAAAATGGCAGCACTGATAGCAGGTGAGCTTGCGGGGAAAAAATTAACTTGCGACAGCAGATGCAAGTGGTGTATCGGTGGATAAAAAACGTTAAAAGAGTTATCTCTTTAAGACCGGTTATATTCCTTTTAGCGTGTTAAGGGTTAGTGCCTAATTAGATAGCAGATAAATTATAGTACTTATTCTCTTATACTTATATAGCTATACTATAAGTCCCAGTATTTCTTCTTAATATAAATTAATATATTATAGTTAGTATATCTC
>JADDON010000419.1:0-58496 GCA_017140175.1 Fusarium staphyleae
TTGCACA
The DNA here is from genome assembly GCA_017140175.1 of Fusarium staphyleae. Lineage (NCBI taxonomy): Eukaryota > Fungi > Ascomycota > Sordariomycetes > Hypocreales > Nectriaceae > Fusarium > Fusarium staphyleae. The sequence goes on from JADDON010000419.1 coordinate 8, forward strand.
CCCCTACCCTCATAACAGACAGCATAAGCCCATACCTTTCAGCCCCCATGGTCATGTGATGGTGGTGAGCTCTGGCAACTCAACCAGCTTCATAGCAAAACCAATACTCAACTCATGTAACCTCTAGCATGAGGTGGACGTAACTGATTTCCGTGTGACTAGTTGATATATGAGACACGATCATCTATACAATTCCCAGAGTTCAATAGGTAGTGCACGAAACACCTGTAGACCGCCAACATTTAGATGTAGTTAGAACAAGTCATCAATGCTCAAATTATATTCTGTTCTTTGGTTTCATCAAACTCCCTGCTCATCGCATATCTTTGGCGCGAATACCCTCAGTCATCATTATCCTGCCTGGCCATCGACCACGGTTGAGTTAGAATAGGCTTAGCTAAGTAAATTAGACTACCCATCCTGTTTCTCTTATGCATTATCGTTGTTCGTGCTAGATACAAAAACGATGAGAACGGTAGCATATCTTTACACTTTCGTCAGCGACCTCTCTACGTCAATAGAGACCGACTAGTACCTACGTTGTACCGGCCACGACAAGCTCGGTTGTTTTAGCTCGAGTCAATCCAGAGAGAACGAGCAGGTAGATAATTGTGGAAATTATCAAGATGATTATCCGGATTGCAATAGTTGTGACAAGATTGCAGATGACTATCGGTAGCAGCAAAAGAAGCGTAACCAGTGATATCAAGAGCGCCCTCGCGGTGCGCTTTATCAAAGACCCGGAATATATATGTACATTTGGATCTGATGATAAATGCCGAGGGTAGCTCTGGAAACTGTCAGCAGACTCTCAGTCCAGAGGTCGGCTGCGTAACTCACCTTTCCAAACCTGCGGTATGACCATATAAGTCTGTTCTCTACCCAGGTTTCAAACCGAGACACAGCACTATCGACGGCTGGAGCCAGAGAGAAGAGCTCGCGATCGTACTGAAGATAAGAGGACTCTTCTCTGGCCACGCATGCATTGCCATCCAGCCAGTTCTGCAGACTCTCTATGTCTCTTTTCTCAGCGGCGCCGAAGCTCAGCGTCCGGGCTGTTCTTTCGACGAATTGATCTATAGTGGCATTAATTTCTAAACCATCCAATAGTTAACTCACATGTCGTACCATAATCGGCAAGGCAGGATTCAATATCTGATACCACAGCAATACGTTGAGGGTTTCTATCGAGACGACTCTTTCCGAGGAATATGGGAGCGAGCTCTGCATCGTCAATCTGGTCTAGCTTCTGCTCAAGAAGAGATAGTCTGTCTTGCTTCAGTAGAAGCAGTCTCGCTCGAAGTCTATCAAAGCGGCGAAAAATGAAAAAGGGACTATGTGCCGAGATAAGGGCTGTGAATTGTGGATAACCCGGCCTGAAGTCCTCAACTATCCAGCGGTCAGAGTATATTGTTGTTTCACACGACAGTTGTACTTACTTTGCGCTGATCTTGGTGCAACTGTGCTTATCAAAGGGCCTGGCTGTGAAGCTGGCTGGGCAGTCTTGCTGATACTTGCTAAGTCGCCACCTAATAGTTAGTTAATAGTGGTCAGATCTCGGTCATAACTATTTTGTCCTTACCTAAGCCCGTGTTTTGTGTACACGTTCGTGTTGAAGGGTTCGACAATGGTAGTATAGGATGAACGGCCATGTTAGTCTCAACTAATACGGTCTTTCCCGGGGGCTAAACAGATGCAATGATGTGTGAGATATCGGTGGCTCAACCAGGTTGTATGTAGCAGGGTATAAGATAACATACCCTAGGTAGTCAGCCGATGGGTACCACGGGCGGCAATAGGTGATCCGGCTGCATGTATACTGCATTCTGTCCGTTGAACACCAATCACACAAATACCAATGACGAGTGGCCGCCTGAAGACGCATAGCCACAAGGCAATGCAGTAATAAATTGCCTCATTCGCCTGATGAGAGGGTTTCAATTCTTCCTCCCCATTCTTTCATCCACAGCATCGTCCGCAATGTCCAATGATGAACAGTCAGTGTTCAAGTCATGCCACAGGGCGAGAGGTTAGCGCTCACCTTGTCTAGAAACGCCCAATCCCCCGACTATGTCGAGGGGGGGAAGCGGCCAGGTGTGCAGCCGTATGGTCAGGTGAGTACACAGCCCGGTGACAAGCAGTGTTGATCAGCTCAAGTAGCTTGATAATAACCAGTGATGAACAGAGACCCAGCCTCACGGTCGGAGATCGAGTTTATCTGCTCAAGAACGACGGGTCCCAAGAAGGGCCGTACTTAGTTGCAACTCCTCCCGTCGGCGGGACTTGTAAGCTGTGCAACGAGGCTGATGGGTCGCCTGCTCAACAGAACGCGGACATAAGCGTAGATGAGCTGGAGGCCGTGTGATTGGATCTCATATCAGAGTAAGTAGGTGAAAGGAAGCCTAGCACAGCATGTGAACATGTAAAAGGCAGTGTCCCAGGCAGTTTTGAAGGCAGAGTGTGAGGCGGCCTTCAAAAGGCAGCCCGCAAGGCAATGCAAAGCAAGTAGAAGTAAACAACCATAGAGGGCCAATCAAATGTCTTGGGACATCTTAGGAGCGAGCCTGATGTATGTTCTTGAGTTGTTTCCAGGAATTGCCATCTCAGAATACCAGACCTTTCCCCAACTATCCATTGACCTGGCCAGCATCTGAAAGAATGGATCAACCAAAATCAAACCAGCCAACTCACTATGCGATTCTGGTTGGAATCAACGCCTACCCCGACAAGCCCCTCAAAGGCTGCGTGCGCGACATCCAAGATGTCAAGTCGTTGCTAGAACAACACAACCCCCCCGTCCAGATCCAGACCTTCACGGCAACCTCAAGCTCCAATGGCGGGCATCTCGGTCCTATTGAAGATGCAAAGTCCTGGCCCACGTACCGCAACGTAACTACAGCTTTGAGGCAAACTATTGCTCAGGGACAGCGGGGTGATTATGTTTATATCCATTATTCGGGCCACGGTATGCGTTTGGAACCAGTCAGCCGGTTCTCTAACATCTCTACGGGCGATCTGGCACTGCCTCTTCTCGATGGGGAGAAAGGGACTAGCGTTAGGCAACTCGAAGGCCATCATCTGGGGATAATGCTCAACGCCATGGTCAACAAAGGACTTGTTGTCACGCTGGTCCTCGATTGCTGCTTTGCCGCCAGTGTCTATCGTCAAGGCCGTCTCGACGTCAGATTCCTCCCTCCGAGTCCAGAGACTGGCTTGCGAAACACGGCTAGTGCTAACGAGGCGATCAATACCGATGAAGCAGAGACTTCAGCCTACCGTGATGCGTCTATGCTGCCTAGCTGGTTTATCGATCCCAAGGGCTACGCTGTGCTCTCCGCTTGTGATTCCCACCAAGAAGCAACCGAAGTTGAAGTGAATAACGAGAGTCACGGTGCATTATCTCATCACCTGTACCTCACACTCAAGCACAACGGGCTGAACAGGAGGCACAAGGACATCCATCGCCGTCTGTGTGTCAAATTCCGAGAGCATCCGTTGCGGCAAAACCCCAAGCTATACGGCAATAAAGACCAATGTTTCTTTGGCCATCCCGGAATCGAAAGTACTGTCGAAACCGTGTCAGTGGTGAGAGATGGGCAGCATCTTCTCTTGCAGGCCGGTCGAGCGCACGGGGTCTCAGACGGTGACGAGCTCATCCTGTATCCCTCGCCCCTATCGAACCGCCAGCTTGGGATGTCCACCGATGTCGTGACTGCCAGGGTTGAGTCGGCCCAGCCTTTGACATCCAGGCTGGTCTTTGAAGACGCCCTCGGCCTCAACTCGTCGGCACTGATCAGCTGGGTTGCTGAGCTCCGAACTCGGTCCTGTCTCCGTCGATTTCCAGTGCTCTTGGGCGAGAATATCTCTCACATAGATACATGGCAAAAGGCCCTCGACAAACGCTCTCTTGTGTCTCATGGCCCGTCCCAAGATGGCCCTTTCACATTCCGTGTCGTGTTAGTCGACGAGGAGTACACCATCTTGGACGGCTCAGGCCAAAAGGTGATGAACCTACCACCAATGCGGCAAGACACTATCAGCCCAGACGATGTCTCTGCGATGATCGAGCATTTGACCAGGTATGAACTTGTCAGAAGCCTTAGGAACGACTCTCCGGCAGAGGACTTTCTAAGCTCTTTCGATATCAACATGGTTAACCCCGCTGGTGACTCCTTCGCCCCAGGGTCTATCATCGATGTTGAGCAAGACGACAGCAACAAGTACATGTTCGAGCTGCAAGTCAGAAACAAAGGAAGTAGGACTCTGAACGTTTTTGTGTACAATCTAGGACCTTTCTGGGAGATAGAAGACATCTTCCACGGGGGCTACGAGTCTCTACATCGCGAAAACCCCAGCCAAGGATACAGCGGGCTGTACAGCAAAAGGATGCGGACGATGGTGCCCAAGGAGATGAGGGAGAAGGGGCTGGAACAGTGTCATGATGTTTTAAAGGTCTTTATCACCTCTCAACCGACGTGCCTCGAGTTGCTGGAACTTCCCAAGGTCGGCTGCTTGTCACAGAAAAAGCCGCGGGATCGAGATAGTCGACCTGGAGGCGATGGCCCTGAGGAGTGGGTGGCTTTCAACTTTCCTATCAGAACGAGGGTGAAGTTGGGATAAGGGAAGGTGTAGAGTTTCATGAAAGCCTGTAGTGTATGGTTTCACTTGTATTGGGCGTTATATTTAAATGCAGCGGATATCATAAGCAGAAATACAGGGAAGCAGAAGCCCTACCTATTCTAACTAAATCCAGCCTAATAATAGAAGCCCTACCTATTTTAACTAAATTTAATCTAATAACTAAGGTTATAGCTCTAAGATAATAGGTATAAAAAGAATAAGGAATCCCTTAAAAGAAGGGTAAGAATTAATTATATAATTAATAGTTACCTAACTAATAGCTAATAGTAAACTTATTGCGATTTTATTACTCTCTCTTTTCCTATATATTCTACCTGTAATAGCGAAATTATCCCTCTAAGGGATACTAGTTCTAGCGTTAATAGCTTGATGTTTTAATTCTTTCTTGGATATCTCTCTTTATATGTCACTTCAGAGTCAGAGATATTATCAGTTAACATCTGACCAGCAAGAAAAAGTTCATCAACTGTTGCTTTTCGCTGATGCGTTTATACTCTGACTGAGACAACGCATCATGCATCACCTTTGGCCGTGTTCTTACACAAGTCAATGACATCAGTACATGACACACATCTTGTCCCTTTCACCAACAACTACCGTTAAGAAGCCCAGCTCACCTCTTGTGAGCATCACTCAAGTAACTAACTACAACAAAGCGGAATCACAGAACCATGTCTACCACAGAAATGCCACACGTAAGCTCAAGTACCCCGAGCGCCGTTACCAAGGCCTGGTGGAAAGAGGCTTCAGTGTACCAAGTTTACCCTTCGTCGTTCAAAGACTCCAACGGCGATGGCATCGGCGACATTCCCGGCGTGGTGGAGAAACTGGACTACTTGAAGCACCTGGGCGTTGACATTGTCTGGCTATGTCCTGTTTATCCGTCCCCAGGCATTGACATGGGCTACGACGTTGCCGACTACTGCGACATTGATCCGCAGTACGGAACCATGGCTGATCTGGAGAGACTCATAGAAGGTCTTCATGGCAGAGGCCTCAAGCTCCTGATGGATCTGGTGGTGAATCATACATCAGACCAGGTAAGATATCCGGTGCAAGACAACAGATTTGACAGCTGATGAGATATGCCAATAGCACAAGTGGTTCCAACAGTCGAAATCATCCAAAGATAATACATATAGAGACTGGTATATCTGGAGGAAGCCTAAATATGACGAAAATGGTCAACGACAACCTCCCAATAACTGGGCATCCTTCTTTGGAGGTATCAGTCGCCCATGGCCCCCAAAGTATGCATTCGGTAGCTAACTGCAGTCCTAAAGGGAGTGTATGGGAGTATGATCCCACGACCCAAGAATACTATCTTCACCTGTATGCCAAGGAGCAGCCCGACCTCAACTGGGAACACCCACCCGTCCGTGCCGCTGTCCACGAAATCATGCGCTTCTGGCTGGACAAAGGCGTTGATGGATTCCGGTAAATAGTCATGTCCTTGCCTCACGCCAAGATATCGCTGACGCAGAAAGAATGGACGTCATCAACTTCATCAGCAAGGCAGATGGCCTGCCAGATGCAAAAGTGTCAGACCCTTCGGCCAGATACCAGTACGGCTGTGAGCACTTTGCGTGCGGCCCGCGTCTGCACGAATATCTCCAGGGCATAGGTAAGATCCTGAAGGAATACGGGTCTTTCTCCGTCGGCGAGATGCCAGCTGTTGATGATCCCAACGAGGTTATAAAGAGCGTCGGGGAAGATCGCGACGAACTCAACATGATCTTCACCTTCGATATGTAAGCGCCCACCGCTGCCATGGCGAGATCTGGCTGACTCTTTCCAGTGTGAACATGGACCACGGAAGCAAAGGCAAGTATTCTCCGCGGAAGTGGACCTTGGCAGATCTCAAATCCGCCGTCAACAAGTGGCAGACTTTCATGTATGCCAATCGAGGATGGAACGCCCTTTACCTCGAGAACCACGATCAGGCACGGTCAATCTCACGCTGGGCTTCTGATAAGCCCGAGCATCGCATCTTCTCGGCCAAGATGCTTGCCACATTGCTCTGCTTCCAAAGCGGCACCCTCTTCGTCTACCAGGGCCAGGAACTGGGCATGGCTAATGCGCCGGCCACTTGGGATATCTCCGAGTATCGAGACCTCGAGACTCTGAATTTCTGGAAAGAGTGAGCACATCTTGGCTTTGGATCTAGCAGAAGACTAACCAAAGTACGTATATAGAGTCAACGAGACGTCTGGGTCGGATGCAGCGGCTTTGGATGTTGCAAGGAAGCAATACCAGCTCAAGTCCCGCGATCATGCCCGCACCCCGTTACAGGTCAGCTTCTCACACGCTAGACTTTCAGCCAGATGCTGATATGTTGCAGTGGGATTCAAGCACTAATGCCGGCTTTTCGACTGGCACTCCATGGATCAGAGTTAATCCAGATTACACCACCTGCAATGCGGCAGCCCAGGTGACGACGCCTGATAGCGTGTTCGAGTATTGGTGCTCATGCTTGGCTCTGCGAAGAGAGCTACGAGATGTCATCATCTACGGGGACTTTGAACTCGTGGATATTGATCACGAGGATGTATTTGCGTATTCACGGTCAAACGGGGACCGGAAAGCCATCATCGTCTGCAACTTTCGAGAAACCGCCATCTCCTGGACAGTCCCCCCATCGTCGGATCTGCAGTTGGCAAAGATCATGCTACATAACTATCCAGAGATAGACCTCTCGCAAGAGACTCTTTCTCTTCGTCCGTTTGAAGCGTTTGTGTGCTTGCTCGGCGAGAACTAAGTCGAGATAGGGCAGCAGTGTGGTGGCGATCCTATTAGGCGGATTGGCTGGTTAGGTCATGGTAGAAAGTACTTTGATACAGGTAGATAGACCAACGTCTACAGCTGAAACAAACAGGTTGTTGTCTGTCTCAAATACGTAGTGGGTCTCTCTGGCTCTATGTGTTCTATCTGCTACGAAGTCGGTGCTTGCTAATAATAACATGTGTGATATGTTGGCGATACTCTTCTTTCATCATCGTTGCAGCGGAACCCCATCCTCTTCAACTTCTATCACAAGAGGCCTCAAGCTAGACGCGTTGTGTAGCATTACCTGCCGAAGACAGTTCATGATACTCTGCACCGCCGTCGTCCTTCAGATCAGCAGCCTTGCTAACATCCACAACTTGGTCGCCATACAGCTCAGCAATCTCCTCCAAGGATTTTCCAGACTAAGGCAGGTTAGACTCGAGTTCCAGTTTCTAGGTTGGCGGGAGCCTCTTACGGTTTCAGGGAGAAGGAAGAAGTAGTAACAAGCAGCAGCCAAGTTGGTCGCGATGAAGAGGGCGTAATATCTGTTGAACGTCAGCTCGTCTCACCAAGGCCGTCTACTAATTTACCCACCTCCAGCTGACTTGTTCTAGGGCAATAGGAGTGACCTGAGATAGAACAATGGCGACAACTGATTTGCAGGCTACGGCGAATGCCAACCCCTTTGTGCGCAAGAAGAAAGGAAACAGCTCTGATGGCACAACCCAGACCATGGCGTTGAAGAAGATGGCATAGCATATGGAATAGATAAAGATGCAGGCAATGGCTGCTCGTGCGCCAGCGTCGTTACCAGTCGAGCTGCTGCCAAACTCTGCACTCAGCGCCATACAGAGCGCAATCATGCAGCTCAAGACAATAGAGCCAGTCCACAGAGTGCGCACACGAGGCCACTTGTCAGCCACGACAACAAGATAGATGACTTGGCCGATGACACCCATCATCCCGTAGACGCCGCTGATTAGCAGGGAAGTACGGCCAGTGAAGCCTACGGTCGAGTAGAAGATGTTCTGGAAGTTCTGGATGACGGAAGAGCCGCTGAGCTGGCTCATGGAGATGATGAACGCTGCTGTCAAGGTACGACGGACATACTGTCTCGAGAACATCTGCTTGAGAGAAGTAGCCCAGTCTGTGTTTCCCTGCGACCGCTCAAGATGGATCTGCTCCTGGATCTGAGCCAGTTCTCGTTCAATCACGTCCCCGTTGTCTGCTGTGCCATGGAGGGAAGCGAGTACGCGCTGAGCCTCCTCGTGGCGATCCCGCAGAACCAGCCAGCGGGGAGAGAAGGGGACAAAGAAGAGAACGACAGAGAAGATGACTGGGATGGGAAGCTGCATCGCCAGGGGGATCCGCCACTGGGCATCGCCTGAAGCAAAGGCTCCCGCGTATCCAACCCAGTTTGCCACGGCGAACCCGACGGCAATCATCATGCCTTGGAGGCCAACGAGGAACCCGCGACGATCTGATGGTGCTACTTCGGCGAGGTAGATGGGCACGACAGAGAGGATTTCACCGCAGCCGATACCGGCAATGAGGCGACCGGCAACCATCATGCCCACGTGGACGGCGGCACACTGAAGGACTGATCCGATGATGGCTAGGCTAGCGGTCAGCGCGACGTTTATCTAGACGGAGTAGACCAGGTCCTTACTGAGGATTGCAGCGATCAAGATGGTATATTTCCGACTGAACCTGTCGGCGAGATACCCGACGGTGAGACCACCGATGGCTTGACCGGCGTTGTAGACGGAGACGATGGCACCCGTGTAGGCCGTGTTGACCATTGACGGCCCGTACATCTTGAGCTTGAACGTGTCATGGCCGAGGGTAGTTGCAACGATGCCTGGACAGGGTGGTTACTCATATAATCAAGCCGGAGGATCAGGGCGTGGACGTACCAGAGTCGAAGCCATAGATAAACCCTCCCTGTGCCGCCACGAAGGCGACGATGAGGATGAGGCGGTTCATTTTAATCACTTATTTGGAGGATGGAACCATATAGATAGAATCCACTTGATTCAAAGCGAAGCCCAGTGAACTTATGTCAAAGGTTCTGAGGTTGGCAGCTCAGCTGATGGATGAACATTTCAACACTCGGTTATCCCAACCGGGCCCAGATGGATTAGGACTAGACTCCCTCGTCGTCGGTTCAGAGATGACCGAGGACATGGCTCAGGGCTGCAGTCAGTAGCTAGCCTATCGCGGCCAGTTAGTTTGCCGATCTTGAGGAGATTATCTTGACTCTCCTCCTGGAGCAGTGTAGGTTGAGCACGACGAGCAATGTAGAGGTTCTATGTTTCTTTGAATAGGGCTAACCATATCAACAAAGCCAGTAACTTGTCCTATTCGAACATATCTCCCGTGCTACAGAGGGAGTGATACTCTTGCAGTGAAGCCTTGGTGATTCCAAGTCGTTTAACGTTATAACCTGACATTCTTAGCGACGGAGTTCCGACTCCTTTCCCCCGCACTTCACGGGCAAAGTAGGAAATGATCAGTCTTTAGTTAACAGGGGTTCCAATCCTGGGGGAGGAATAACATGACGGGAATACGAGTCATGGAGACCTGAGATTCAACTGGGGGTCAAGTCATGCGATATATGGAGAGTTTCAGACCTATCGAGTGTCTTTGACTCCGTTCCTAGCCGGGAATACCTTCCTATGTATGAAAGCCAAGGCTCTATAACTCTGGATCCATTCAACGGGACGTTGATCCCCCGAAGAAGCGGGAACTCGGCCAGTCTCGTCTACAATTCTTCCGCTTTACGAGCTGGATGATCTTCTTGTGCCCCCAGACGCAATCCTTGCCAGTTCTATTTAGCTGCTTATGCCTGTGACTCTGGTGTTCATCTACACCGGCCATTCCACACAGACAACTCACAGCCCAGGATGGCTGCTCCAACAGTAACGGCTGTCGTCTTCGACCACCATCACAGTGGCCTAGGAGTAGACAGCCCACGTCCCCGTCTGTCGTGGCGCTTCCAACCAACTGAACAAACCACGCCGGGGTGGCGACAGACCTCATACGAGGTCGAAGTGACATTCCAGTCCCAAGGAACTCCGCAACTCTTCAGCGTAAAGAGTGACCAGTCTGTTCTTGTTCCTTGGCCCGCACGATCTCTGTCCTCGGCAGAGGCTGCAACCGTACGAGTCCGAGTCTACGGTGCCAGCGACACTCACAGCAGTTACCAGCCAAGCTCATGGTCAAGTCCGGCAACTGTTGAAACTGCACTCTTGAACAGGTCGGACTTCCAAGCTGATTTTATCTCTCCCAATGAACCGTTCGGACCAAAAGGGCCTCTACGGCCAGTCCGGTTCCGAAAAGCCTTCAAGTTGCCCGCCGATCACGGACGCTGCTCCCGTGCGCGACTGTACATCACGGCCCTGGGTGTTTTCCAGGCCTGGGTCAATGGCCAGCCTACCAGCGACGAATGCATGGCTCCTGGCTGGACAAGCTATAAGCACAGGCTGGCGTATCGCATCCACGATGTCACGCCTCTGCTTATACCGGGTGGTGAGAACGTCATCTGCATCGAGGTCGCGGAAGGCTGGTACGCAGGTCGGCTCGGCTTCAAAGGAGGAGTACGGTTCCGTTACGGAGACGAGCTGGGCTGTTTTGCGCAATTAGAAGTTCACAGTCACGAGGGAAAGAATCCTTGGAGGCTGCTCACGGACAATTCCTGGTCCTGTGCCGCTTCATCCCTCATCAGCAGTGAGATTTACGACGGCGAAACCTATGATATGCGGGAGGATATCCCGGGTTGGAACCTCCAGGGCACGCAATGGCCCAAAGCCTCGACGACAAAGATACTCCCACGACCATCAGCAAAGCTGGTAGCGCCTGATGCTGCTCCGGTAAGGGTCACCGAGGTGAAGCCTTGTAGAGAGGTTTTCAAAAGCAAGTCGGGCAAAACAATATTGGACTTTGGCCAGAATCTAGTGGGAAAGCTTCAAATCCGCTCCCTGAAACTGTCCACAGGGGCCCAGCTAGTACTTCGACACGCCGAAGTGATGGAGGATGGCGAGCTGGGAACCAGACCTCTAAGAGACGCCAAGTGCAGCGACACAATCATAGGCTCAGGAGAGCCTCTCGACAGCTGGACTCCTCGCTTCACCTTTCACGGTTTCCGCTACGTTGAAGTTGATGGCTGGCCAGACGGAGATCCTTGCCCTGGCGACTTCGCTGCCCTCGTCATTCACACAGACATGCGGCGACGCGGCACCTTCACATGCTCCAATCCTCATATCAACAGACTCCACGAGAACGTCGTGTGGTCGATGCGAGGCAACTTCTTGTCCATCCCCACAGACTGTCCCCAGCGAGACGAGCGGCTCGGCTGGACTGGAGACCTCCAGGTGTTCTGTCCGACAGCGAGCTTCCTCTACGACACCATGGGCATACTCGGCAGCTGGCTGGAGGACGTGGCAGCAGAGCAGCTTGAAGAGGGGAAAGGCTGTATTCCGCCACTTGTGGTGCCCAATGCCATCAGCTCCAACTGGCCGCACATGGCCCAGGCAATCTGGGACGATGTCACTGTCTTGGCTCCCGCGACTTTGTACCAGTACAGTTCTGGCAAGGAGCTCCTGGAACGCCAGTTTGAGAGCATGCACTCTTGGTTGTCTAGAGGCGTTGACCGGGCTCCAGACGGCCTTTGGAATCCTGATAAGTGGCAGCTGGGAGACTGGCTAGATCCGAGTGCACCTCCTGAAGATCCGGGAAACGGTCGTACAGACAACATCCTCGTTGCCAATGCCTATCTCGTGCACACCACTCAGGTATTCGCACAGCTCTGCGCTGCTCTGGAGAAGAAGGATCTGGCCGACAAGTTCTCAACCCAAGGGGAGCAGCTGAAGGCGCTCTTCCAGAGGCGGTACATCTCGCCAGAGGGTAACCTCATGTCGACCTCACAGACAGGAATCAGTCTAGCTGTACGGTTCAATCTCTACCCAGACGATGCAGCCTCTCGTCGTACAGCAGCAGACGCGCTGGCAAAGCTAGTCCGCGTTGCTCGCTTCCGCATCAGCACTGGCTTTGCAGGGACGCCCGTCATCTCCCACGCACTCACGTCGATCGGTCAGCCTCAGCTGGCGTATCGCATGCTTCTCGAGACACAGTGCCCCAGTTGGCTGTACTCGGTCGTCGCCATGGACGCTACAACGGTGTGGGAGCGCTGGGATAGTATGCTACCGGATGGGCGGATCAACCCAGGCCAGATGACGAGCTTCAACCACTACGCCCTCGGCTCCGTTGCAGACTGGCTCCACGCATCTGTTGGTGGGATCTCGCCGCACGAGCCGGGCTGGAGAGTCATCCGCGCTCGTCCTGTGCCGGGCGGTAACTTGACGAGCGCCGAGGTGGCCTTTGAGGGCCCGTATGGACGAGTTGCTTGTAGTTGGTCATTGGGAGAAGAGGGCAGGTTTAGCATGGTATTGGTGGTGCCGCCTAGTTGTTCGGCTGTTGTGACGTTGCCCTCGGAGCAGATTCGAGAGTACGATGGCCAGGAAGAGTCAGCTCGTGTTGTTCAGTCAGGCACGCACTCGTTTCAATGTGACTTTGACGCTGGGGAGTGGCCGCCCAAGCCTCGCATTGCCGCGAACCAGCCGATGCCGGAGGATACCATTGCAGGATAGCGTCTAACGTTATCTGACGGTATAACAGTTGAATAGAGTAAGCATGGTCGTTCATAGTAGCTCACATTCAAGACTTCCTAAGGTATCTGCTCGCTTGAGTGAACTCCGTACTATTGAGCTTCAAAGAATCATCATGAGTCAGCTTATGAAAGGTGATTGATCTGGCCACTCTAGTTAACTATTCCCTGCTCTTATTAGGTCAGCGGAAGTTTCATTTCATCTCGGCGATCTGTACATGATCCTTCGGGGTCAGCTTGTTCCCGACGTCCCGCGTTGCCAAGGCTTTGGCTTCGACGGTTCCAAGAGAAGCCCGGGGAGCAAAGGACCAAGAAATAGGTCGAGATTTGATGTCCACTCTCGTCTCCCATGATTGTCGCTGCCCCTATCTCGATATGAATTCGCCCTCTGTCGGGCCAACAACGCGCTTCTCTCTCCACAGAGGTAACAAAGACTGGCTAGACAAGCTACACGCTCCCCATACGAAAGAAGAAGAAGAACTTTTCGGTACCATTCGCGACTAAAAGTCGAGCAGATGGCACCTTTGGTACCAGAAGAATATCGCGATAAGTTATATATCTGGTTCATGATGGCCCCTGCCTTTGTCATGGATGACTATGGTAGGGAAGGCACCATCAGTATGTATATATGTGGTATAAAGAGGACGACCCCCGCTCAAGGGTTTAGAGGAATCAACTCTCTTCTTGCATCTAACTTCTCATCGACTTTTCTGTTCAACCGTATCGAAATGGAAGACTTATGGATACCACACCGATAATTGCCACTCCTGGATGCTTCTCCAGCCCGGATTTCTTGAATGTTTCCCTGATCTTGCTGACGTGTCTTCGAAAACGTGTTGAACCCGTGTTGGACGTTTCGCTGCATTTGTTCGATGTTTCGCTAGATTTCCCGATTATGTGGTCGGGTTTCTTGGTCATGTCCAGCAAGGGTACGCTGGACGTTGCTTTGTGTGCGCATTGCGTATAAACCTCAGCTCGGCTCTATTGACGAGTCGTCTTGCGAGAGACTTCATTGTCTCTGGAGGGAGCCAAGAAAGAGTCAGATGAAAACGCTTCTTCCACGCAAGCAGTGTTCTCTTTCCATGCCACCGAACGAGGCGTAATGAACCATATATTCACTATAGATACGGTGGGTATATCAGCAGAAACAGGATTCATATGGCAACCTTTCTTTGTCGCTTTATACCATACTTCCAGATGAAGGCAGAACCGCTAGAAAAACAGAAAATATAACTACTGAAGGAAGTAAGGGAGAAAGGCAAACTGGTAGAAAAGACAAATAAGAAGGCATAAGCGCATAAGATAGCCTAAATCACTTTCGAGCCAATAGATATAGAATAATAGTCATTTGAAATTCTTTAAGAATATCTAACTATAAAAATATATCTATACTATTATAACCTATCTAGACTACTATTTTTTAAGCTAGATATAAGTAGATATAGATTTAGACTATTTATTATCTATATAGAAAAAGATAAATAGAATAGATAGAGAGTTATAGTTAATTCTATTTAATTAGTCCTATTCCTCAGCCGGCTGCTATCGAAAGTAGAGTAGAGGTATAGACCAACTGAGCTCAAAGTGGTATGCCTCATTTGGGTATGTCGAAAGCTGCGGATAATGGTGCAAGCGATAACTGCTACCAGTTGTAGTGGTCCAGAGATGAAGAAGTCCAAGATTGATTGCAGAAGCTAAGCTAGGGTGCCTCGACTCATGAGGTCTTAAATAGCATATAGGGGCACGGACCTATCTGTCCGGACCGGACCCGTCCTGGTTGTGAATAATACGGACGAACCTCTCAAATTCAGACGCAAATAGAAAATTGGATTGATTGAAGATATCGACGTGGAAGGTCATCAGATGGTATCCTGGAACAAGGCATCATGCGCGACAACGGACGAGCCAGGTGAAATGGAAATGACAGACGATATGACCCGGATACTTGAAGCTGATGACTCGGAACTTGACGAACTGATGGCGGCGATGGTGATGGACGAAAAGGGCTCGGTCCTGTTTCTTATAACTCAAGTTTACACCCAGACTCAAACAGGGATATGCAGTAGTTGAAGCCCATGTATCCTTGTTATAGTTAACCCAGCTTGAATCTCCAACTTTCATTCACCTTGCACCGATTAACTACCCCGGCTGCTGTGATGGGTAGTTTACCTCGGGGTATTTAGAACCCCGATATCCCGTCCGCCATAACCTGTCTCCCCCCTCTTGCCGGGTCGCTACATCAATGTTCTCGACTCTCATCAATCATTTTGATAGAGGTCTTCTTTACCAACCAAGCTCTCATAATGTCTAGTAACCCCAGCATGAAAGATTACACCCTACCCCGAACGCTGGCTTGTCTTTATTGTCGTCGTCGAAAGATCAAATGCGACCACAACAGACCATGCTCAAACTGCATCAAAGTAAGATTAATCGTCCCTCTGATATACTCACTCTCTCTTCAACCGTAGATCCGTATCCCCTACTCTAATCTAGCCCGCCCACGCCGCCCACAAAGCTTACAAGTACAACAGGCCAACATTAGCTGCACTCCAAAACAATCAGCACCATCCCGGAAGCGCCGCCCGGCAAGCCACGCCCTTCAAGAACGTCTAGCTCGCTGTGAGGCACTGCTTCGAGAACGAAACAATGTCGTTGCGCCATCTCCGGCTGCACAATCGCCCGTGGTCGCTCCGACAGAAGCCCCCGCGGCAGATACCCCAGCGTCTATGGCAGGGGACTCAGATTCACCAGAGGGACGAAACCTGCCCGGCAAACTCGTCAAAGACAGCCGTGGGCTTCAGTACATGGACAGTAATCTCTGGGCTGAAGTTTACAAACAAGTGAGTGTCAACTTAGTTCCCTACTCGACTTATATCTGATGTCTCTTGCAGCTCCACGCCATGAGGGAAATCATTGATGATGTTGATTTTCCAGAGGACCCTGCTCCTCAGTTTCAAGTCCCATTCTCAGACAATAACACTGATCCCATTTCCTCTGAAGATGTCTCTGCTGCCAGCATCAGGAGCCTCTCACCGCATTCATTCCACATCTTCAGGCTATGGCAACTATTCGTTGATCGTGTCAATCCATTGATCAAGATCATACACGTCCCAACGATACAGCAATTCATCACAGAAGCGTCGGTAGATCTACTTGCCATCCCCCTAAACTACCAGGCACTCCTCTTCGCCATCTTTGGAATGGCAGTAGTAAGCGTTTCCAACGCCGAGTCTGTACAGTTTTTTGGACGCCCCCGTGAGGACCTTCTCCTACGCTTCAATCTTGGGACTAAGCAAGCTCTAAAGAGATTTGAAGTGCTGTCAAACTACGACATGGTGACACTTCAAGCTTTGGTTCTCTACGGTGTATGATAAACCTCCTCCTCCCCTACGTCTCGCCTTGGCTCATGCGCATCATTTAGTACTCACTCCACAACCGCTTCAACAAGCACACTGTCTGGATCCTCGGCGGTACAATTGTTCGGGTTGCGCAGAAAATGGGCTATCACCGAGATGGCGATGACTTCAACCTGACGCCTTACGAAGCCGAGATGCGACGACGCATCTGGTGGCAGGTGGTCCTCCAAGATACTCTAAGCGCCGTGGATTCCGGCCTGAGCCATTCGATGCTCGTCAGCAACTGGACCACAAAGATGCCACACAATGTCAACGACGCAGATCTCTTCCCAGGCTCCAGTATCCCAGTTGTTCCACGCGAGGGGCCTACCGAGATGGCCTTCTGTCTCGTCGTCTATGAGCTTCTCAAATTCCTTCTAAACACCGAGTTCCTCTACAACACTTACCTCGACAAAAGCTTCGGCGTAGGGGACGGTGGGGGCAACGACCATGACTTTACTTCGTTCCCCCTCACAGAGAAGAACCGACAGCTCGTGACAGAGCTCGACAAAAGTCTCATCGATATTGAGGAGCGATATATCAGCGCTCCCGCTGGCAACGCCCACGTTGCTGCCCTTACTATCCGCCCTCTGCTCATCCCCAAGTTGCAGCAGTGGATGACCCCTATGACAGAGCAGCCTGAGTGGGGGACTGAAATCCTCGACAGGAAGGATTACTTGTTCAAGATGTTGCTATACGACAACGAACCCATTGCCAATGTGTACGAGACGATGCAGAGAGCAGGCTTTCTGTGGTGCGTCCAGTCTAGCTTCCGACTTGACCTTTTCGCGGTCATGACGGGCCAACTTTGCTCCCACGCTTCCGGTTCTCTTTCCAACTGTGCCTGGGGTATGATTGACACCTTTTATCGCTTCCATCCGGAGCTCTTCGATATGTCTCAAAAGGCCCACGCTACGCAAGCCCAGCTCACCCTCAAGGCGTGGTATATACGTGAAGAAAAGCACAAGAGAGATGGCAGAGATATCCAGCGCCCGGACTACATAACTCGCTTACAAGAATGCTTATCTACCAAGCATAATGATCTTCGGGCACGAATGGATATATCAGAACTACAGTCGGAACAGTTGGATCAGGTTCCAAGTAGTGACCTTGATGTTTCAGCAATGGATTGGGATTTGTGGCCAGACAGCGGGCAAGTGCAGCTACCATCTTCATTATTCGACGGACTAAATCTCGATACCCTCAAATAAGTTAGATACTGGAATAAAAGCCTTTCCTATCTGTGTTTAGGTGTGATGGTCTCGCACTTTTGCCATATAGCGCACTGGGTCTCCATACGACATTAGATATGATGCTATAGGGGACCTGGTGACTCTATAGGTTTATAAACTCTTAGACATGTTGGTTTCAATTTTACCAGCCTTTAAGATCGATGGGGGAGAAATGATGTAGATGTCTAGATAGTGACACGTTAGTGATTTATTCTATCTTGAGTGCCCCATGAACCTTCTATTGATTTTGAATAGCTTCTATAATTATACGCGAATGCTATAGCATCGGTCTCGTAACCATCTGATAATTCTTCATTCAGTCGCATGATCGGTTCGTTCTTTGGGCGGGTTGATGGACCAGTCAATCAGCTTGAGCAGTTTTCTTCCTACCACTTCTAACTCTTGACACCCACGATAACCTCAGACGGTCCTTATTAGCACCATCTACCTCCATAATAAGCAACTGGGGCAACAAAGCATAGCCAGAGCCATCCGGCGATATTCCAAGCGGCTAAGCAGCAACGCCTGCGAGCCAAGAGCAGGTATAGGTACGCCACAAGCACGACGAGTAATTTTGATATTCTCGTACTAACCATCGTCTAGACCTAGGTATCGACACAATCGGGCAGCATCATATAGAGGTTTGCAATCCCGTCGAAGAGTGTGAAATCTCAACTTCTACCTTCAGTGTTGGTGCGCAAAACAGCACTTTGGACTTATTGATAGCCTTTTCTGAACCATTTATGGATCCTCAACTCGATATGGGTGATGTTGATGCTGAGTTAAGTAGCCTGCTGACCTCTGGAAACGCTCCCTACCTTTCTCAAACAACATTCTTTCCTCTTGACGTGTCAGATTATCGTCCATCCGAAGGTCCTAATTCGAAACAAACTGGCCAAATCCTTCGTCTTGAAAATGGGCCGGTTATTCCTCAATGGGGCCCTGGCTCCTTTCTAATAGCGTCACCTTTATCGTTCCCCTTCGAGCTTTCAAACAGACCTCAGCAACCTTTTGGGCGCCTCTGCGTATGTGTTTTCTACTACAAGACCAGGCCCTGATTATACTGATGTCAAACGCAGCTGATTGGAGTCGGAGTCTTGGCGGTGCTGGGCACATGGCTCATGACTTCAATTATATCGACAAGCCAGGGCGAACAGGGCGACTTCTACCAGTGCTCAGCCTCCCCTGTTTCGAACCAGTTATCACCAAATACATGCTACGATATGTCGAAATCATACTGTTCGGTAAATATATTGGCAAAGGGGATACAGTCTAATTTGTTAATGATCATGGACTCATGTGTCGGCATTCTGCGAGTGGTAGCCTATCTTTCCCATTTACCGCGCTGCAAGATGCCGGAAGCAGCGAGAATCAGATACTGATACGGTTGAACTTATCCTGAATCACAGTGGAGACGCCAATGCCCCAGCCGCAGAGAATTTTGGCCCGAACAGCCCTTCAAGATGCTGTGATCCAGGGACATATACATATTACAAGAGTATTGTTAGATTGCGGTGCTTGTATCAATGCATCGGCAGCGCCAGACGATGGTCGCGAGGCGATCGAAGGAGCAGCTGAGCATGGAAGGATAGAGATAGTCAAGTTTCTTCTCAGCAAGGGCGCATTGCCCAATCCCATCGACGGGTTTTCTAGGGCGATTGAGCTGGCTAACAAGAAGTCGCATCTGGGTATTGTCAAACTGCTGCGGTTTGTTCGGCGCGGTCTGGTGCTTTTGTATACTCCGTAACGTTATATGAGGGGTGACTGTATTGGATGAAAATCGTCAACTTATCTGCTCGCCTTATCCGGGTGGTCGGCTGTGCCGTGCCCGCAAAGACTCCGTGAAGGTTTATTCCCGTGGGCGCAGGCTAAGAAAAGAAGCTTAAGGGTGGTAAGCTTAAATAGTCTAGCCTGTTCGACTCGAGGGACGATCATAATGGACGGGGTACCTATGCATTGTCTGGCCAGTGCAGCCGCGCTTCGGCGAATTATGACGGCAGAGTGAGATTTGGTCTATTGCGTGATTCAAAGGATCAATTGCGATTCCTCAACATGGAGGACCTAAAGTTGGTTGCCTTGAGCCATGTACCGTACAAAGCCCGCGATGGATGCTTCGTGTTGAGACTGGCTCGACTCCCACCATCTCCGCAGTCGTCGCGCCACGCGCGTCATGATACAAAACCGCGCAGTTGAAGGATGTAATCACATTCTCGCTCGGACAGACGCTTGCGCATGCGACAGAGATTGAACTCCCCGTCCAAGTTCGGATTAATATGGAGAGTCCATGCTACATCTGCAACATCATTTCCATGTCCAGCTAAAGCCTCCAGAGCACGTCATGCCCCATGGCACACTCCGGATCGGCCGCGGCGTTGCCGTCAGACCAGAATGAGACCAGCAGCCATCCACTCGAGGCCCCCCGAGATCCAATCAGCATATCGTGCTTCTCCGGGGCATTGGGGTTGACGTGTTGTCGGTTGATCGCTGGAAACATGCCTTGGTAATTAGCGTCCTTTGACGGGCCGTCGGGGGGGTACATAGGTAGGTAGCTGCTTGCTTACTCTCTTTATAAAGACCTGACGTCGTGAGAGCTCTTTCTCTTGTTACATCTGCCTTTCCTCCGGCTGCTGGGCTTGATCTCTCCTCCATCATCAACACCACTACATCTCCCCCTCCCAGTATCAACTACCGGCCAATTACCCGCCGCGAGCCAGCCTCATCGCATCGCCATGGCTGCCAAGACGAAACCCCCTGGCGATCTGGATCCTGAAGCTGGAGGCTCGCCAAGACGGTCGCCTTGGCTTGCGTCTGCCTTTGGAGGTCGAAATGTAGTGATTGGCCCCCGCATCGAGCCGCTCGCCATGAACCTGGTCCAGAACATCAGCGATAGCGAAAGCAACACTGCCATCGATCTCTTGGACAAGCAGCTCGCGTCAGAGGCCGGCAATGCCATCCAGTACCGGACATGCTCTTGGCAGAAGACTGCCGGACTCTTGTTCAGCGAGTACATCGTGCTGTCCATCATGAGTTTTCCCTGGTCTTACAGTCTTCTTGGCCTCGTGCCCGGCCTCATCCTCACTGCCGTGGTCGCAGGCCTTGTTCTATACACCAGCTTGGTCCTCTGGGAGTTCTGTCTGCGCCACCCCGAGGTTCGCGACATCTGTGATATTGGCCAGATGCTTTTCTGGAACCAGAAGTGGGCTTGGTGGTGGACGGCCATTATGTTCCTGCTCAACAATACCTTTATTCAGGCCCTCCATGTACTCGTTGGCGCAATCTACCTCAACACCATGACCGAGGCCGATTCCATCCAGGCGTGCCGCACCGTCGCTTTTGCCGTCGTTGTCACGATCATGAGCTGGGTTGGCTCTCTTCCGCGAACATTCGACATGATGTCTAAGCTGGGCGCCGGCTCTACATTCTTCACCTTCATCTCAGTCATCCTAGCCACAGCGTTTGCGGGTGCGCAAGGGAAACCGGCTGGATATCCTGAACTGGGCGAGCCCGTCATTTCTATCTGGACGCCGAGCACCACGACGCTTGTCACGGGCATGTCGGCGTTTATGAACATGAGCTACACTTTTATCGGCCAGCTTACGCTCCCCAGTTTCATCGCAGAAATGCGAGATCCGAAGTCAGTCTCCGTACACCCACGCAGCTCTTCGCTTCATCCAATAGAACTCACACATGTATAGGGACTTTCCAAAGGCGCTCTGGGCTTGCACTATTGCCGAAATCATCACTTTCAGCATCGTCGGCGCCGTCATTTACGTATATACAGGCGACCAATACATGGTCACTCCAGCATTCGGTGTTTTGACCTCTGTCTACAAAAAGGTCTCGTACTCCTTTATGATCCCCACCATCATTTTTGTCGGGTGCCTCTACGCCTCAGTTACCGGGCGATTCATCTTCTTCCGCGTCTTCCGCGACACGGAACACGTCACTTCGCACACCGTCAAGGGCTGGTTCTGGTGGGCTGTTATCTTGCTTGGCAGTTGGGCCGCGTCTTTCCTCATCGCCGAAATCATCCCTTTCTTCCAGTCGTGTAAGCAACTCCTTGGTAGCTTCGCTTCGGTCATCGCTAATGCAGTCTCAGTATTATCCGTCATGTCGTCTCTCTTCAACTGTTGGTTCGGCTTCATTTTCTGGGGCGTAGCATACTTCCGCATGCGAAGTGCCGACTTGAAAATTGGAAGGACAAGACAGCCCATACTCGATTATCTTTCAGTTGGCCTGAACGTGATCATCATTCTGACAGGCGTTCTGTATCTTACTTTGGGCACCTATGTCAGTGTACAAGGCATCATCGACTTGTTCGAAGCTGGTGAAGTTAGTGGGGTTTTCTCATGCAAGAGCAATGGCATTTGAGGAGCCGGGCGATGGGTTCAAAAGTATGACTATATGTATTCTTTCACGCATGGCGGTTTCAGGATGTCAGAAGGCACGAGTTTCGGACTATGGAGACGAGCAACAGGCACTTACAGTCTACCGAAAGAAACAAGAGGTCAAGTATGGACTAGAATCCGCTTGATTGTCTTTTTGAGGGCCTTTTTCGCCCATTGCTGCATGCAAACTCTAGGAGTCGAAGCCAGTTATCTGTTATTTATGGGTTGTTACCATGCTAACGTTACAGCTCTAAGATCCAAATGGCTTCACTAGTAGCCTGAGCGGCGTCTCATTGAGTACAGCCATCGACAACCCCAATCTCACTATGGATAATCCAGGTAATCTTGGTATCATCACAAGGCAATCCCACGAATTTGTCTCTTGTGGTCCAGGACATTGCACAAAGATTTGATCAGGCTGTAGCAGCCGTTGTACACATTTACTCCAACCACTAACGATATTATGAACAGGCAATTGAGCATATTCCGACCAATTTGAACATCAGTTGTGGCTCCCCAAGTCTCAACTTCGGGACCTCCCAGACCTTTTTTCAAAAGAACAATAAGACATAAGACCAGCTGTCTGCTTGGAAAGTTTCCACGCTTCTACAGTCTCTTAATGTATCAAGTTTCCGCTACCTCATCGTTCCCGATGCCTTGTATAAACTTTCTGATTGTACTTGTCTCGAGGCACTGGATGGATTCCAGATTACGCTGCTGGCGGCGATACAGGGGCGGATAAGATGAACCTTCATGACTGGCCCAACAAGTATACGGCCAAGATTTAGCGGAAATGATTCCGCACGCAGGAGCCGGAGTACGAGTTCTTGTCGAGAAAATCGTGTCGTCAGAAGGGGCTTGGCTTTCCCTTGATACCAGTTGTTTGATGCATGGGGCAGGTTCTCAGATGCTGAATCCGTGCGGCTCGCTAGAACGCGGTATTAACAGCCGAGAGACGTTGTTGGACGATGACTGACTGAAGACCGCCTTTGTGTATAACATTCCGGGATCTTTGCACGATTTCCTTGGGATTCAGCTTCGTGCTTGAGGTTGTTTATCAACCAGTCTAGATGAAGGTAGAGTCGATTCGCAGACTCATGACCATTAAAGATTTACTTACTGTAGAGTATTTGGGAGGCTGGAAAAGTATTTTCGGCTTCGGTATCGGAAAGCCTCGTCGTCCCCTCGAGCGTGCTCAGCTCCTGCTTTTCTAGCATTACTCAACAAAATACTTACAACAATAGAAGTACGAACCCTCCCCGGTCGGCACCTGGTAACCAAAACACTGGGAAATGGACTACCCAGAGCGCATCCCTCCCGTCCTTGCCGGCCCGACAAAGCTCGCAGAACCCTTTCGTCAATGGGTCCCGTAAGTACAGTGCAATGCTCTTTGTATGCATGCGTTCTTCAACAACCTGTCTCCTTTCCCACGAAGCGTCTGAATCTTCCGCTGGATCCCAAGGAGGGAGAGATTCAGAGGAGAGATCAGAGCTAGGTCCTGGTGCCGTCGAGTCAGGCTCACCAGCTGCTTTCACAGGATCGGCCGGCGGCGCGAGGGTGTCGGTGTCAGCTCCTGCAGAGGGACCCGGGTTGGCTTCTGCGGAAGCGCCTAGGTTGGCTGCCTCGCCGGATGTGATCGGTGAACTGAACCAAGGGCACCAGAAGTTTCTGAAGGGATTGCCTTGCTTGCCAGCCAGACATGTAGACCTGAACGATCCTATGTACCGCCCAGACCTGGATCGAACCTACCAACTAACGGACGACTATTCTCACTACTCCGACCAACTAGCTTCTAAATTCCCTGCTGAGGCCGAGTATTTGGTATGATCATTCCATCTATAGAGAAGCCTTACTCCTTTCCTACTCACCTCAACGCTCTTTTCATAAGCCATATACATTCTTATGTAGACTCGTTAATATGAAACCTTATGAACGATACCCGTGAGTCTTTGACAAAGACTGGCTGTGTCTTTGATTTTTAAAAGCAAGTGGAAATGATAGACTATAGTCTGTGCTGAGAAGACTATATATTCGTGTGGCTGTCAGTGACTTTGACGTCAAGCGTCTGTTACTAGATTACTAGAGTCGTGTTGTCTGATGTCCCTATTGTATTACTTGAGCTGAACTTCAAACCTTACTCCATAGCACAATTGGTCCTACGTTTGCAGCAAAACTAAGCAATAAACGGATTTTCGAATTAACCTATCTTTGCAATTGAAGACTACTAATGTTACAGTGTATAACTCGATTGAGAAGATACTGTGTGTATTGTTGAATTGAAAAGTGTTGGTAGTTTCATAACGTCACTGGATATTATTAAGTTAGATACCAGGAGTAACCATGTTAGCGACAAAGACTTCAGCGGCCAACTTGGTTCAATGAAGTGGTTGGGCCGGTTGGTTCTCTGGCTATCTGGTAGTCTGGAGTCTGGGCAGGGGGAAAGCCGTTTGTTCCAAGACAAACGATCAACCCTGTAAGTCATGCCATACTGCCGATCCTGAATCACCAACAACTCTGCAACTCGACACTTTAAGCAGTTCCTGAGGCAAACCGCCTAATTAAAGTAGTCCACCGGTTGGCGTGACTAGCAAGGCGTCATAGACATCGAGCTTTGGTAGCAGACTCCAGTAATTGACTCAGCATGGAGTGAAGCTCGCCATAGTAGCCTGTGCCAAGCCTGCAAGCCTCATCCCCGACTATCCCGCAAAGGATATGTTAACCGACAATCAGCATGCCGTCTGCGTCTACTAACATAGTTAAGACGGCTTAAAATCCCTACCCCTCCCTGCTTGCAGCTCGAGTCTCTTCAATCTTCTTTAATATTGTGAAGCAATTGGATGCATAACAAGCCCACGCGCTGATCCCGCCTGATCAACTAACTTCCAACTGCCCATGACCTACGGCGAACACAATGCAGAGGACAGCTGCCTAAAAAACCAGAGTAACCCTCATGGAACAACGCATGGCGAACCCGACCTAGCAGTCGGCCACGCATCCGGCAACGGCGGTCAGGATGGCTGCGGCCACGACCCCGAAAAGGCCTCGGACCTCCGGTACGGGGCCATAGGCGGCCTGGAAGCTGCCGACACGGCATCAATCGGTCGCGGGGCCGATCTTGAGTTTCCCGAGGGCGGACTTCAGGCATGGCTTGTAGTCTTTGGGTCCTTTTGCGGTATGCTCTCGGTGTATGGTCTCATCAACACAGCCGCCGTGTTTGAGTCGTACTTCTCCGAACACCAGCTGCGCGACTACTCGTCGTCCGAGATCGGCTGGATCTTCAGCCTATACCTGTTTGTCGTCTTTTTCGTTGGCATCCAGGTCGGGCCCGTATTTGACAAATATGGTCCTCGGATCATGGTTGGCATAGGCGGTCTGCTTATATCGGGCAGTCTTCTCACTCTGAGTGTTTGTGAAGGTGGGTTGCACACAATCCAGTTGTCTCGAGAAAGGATCTAATGTGCTGTGTAGAATACTACCAGATCATCCTGGCATACTCTGTCATGGGAGGGCTTGGAGGCGCGCTCCTCAACTCGCCTGCGTATGCATCCATCGCCCACTTCTTTGATGTTAGACGTGGCTTCGCGACCGGCATCGCCATGACTGCGGGCTCAATCGGAGGCATCGTCTTTCCAATCCTGCTGCAGAAGCTGCTCCCAAGCGTGGGCTTTGGCTGGACAACACGCATCCTCGGGTTCATCGTACTGGGTCTTACCGTTCCGTCGACGCTGTTTATGAAGTCACGCCTACCGCCTCAGGATAAGCTGATCTCTGTGTGGCCCGACTTCAGCGTCTTCAAGGACTTGAAGTTCACGTGTTCTGCATTCGGCATCTTCTTTCTGGAATGGGGGTTGTTTGTTCCCTTGACTTACATCGTCTCCTTTGCCGGAAGGTCATCGGGCAACATGACTGACTCTTACACGCTGCTCTCAATCCTTAATGCAGGCTCCCTGCTGGGTCGCTTTCTGCCTGGGCTGCTAGCGGACAAGATTGGACGGTTCAATGTGATGGTCATGACTATCGCATTGTGCATCGTAGCCGTATTTGGTCTTTGGATGCCCGCTGGCGATTCCAAGGCCATGATCATTGCTTTTGCTGTCGTGTTTGGCTTTGGAAGCGGGAGCAACTTGGGTCTCACCCCCGTGTGTCTTGGTCAACTATGTGACCCCAGAGACTACGGACGATTCGTCTCGACAGCTTTCATGGTGGCCAGCTTTGGAACGCTTAGTAGCCTTCCAATTGCTGGTGCCATTCTCGAGGCTGGACATCGTGGCGATGCGGGCTGGATGGCTCTCATTGCATTTGCTGGCTTGTCTTATGCCCTGGCCCTGGCCTGTTTCCTCGCTGCGAGGGTATTGGCAGTTGGCTGGGACATTAAGAAGGTCTTTTAAGACTGCGAAGATGTCCAGCAGTTGAGGATGAGCCGTCAATCTCTTTGGTCCGAGTTCTGTCAAGGGGAGCAAGAAGATACCGCGCTCGGCCTCAACTGGCCCTGGATAAGACTGCGATAGGACACTTGATTCTGGCCAATGACCGTTACCGTACCGAGGCATTAATCGGCACGATAGCGTGAGGGCTCGGCCAAAACCTGGTCAAGTGTCAATTTGCATCGTGATTGCAGAAAAAGAAAAGAACGATTTATACGCAGATGGCTATAGGTTGCGCCTACATGTACGGAGTACCCATATCTTAGGTAGACTTCCTCGATTTCGGCACTCGTCGATAAATGCCGTGCAGGCTCTTTGTCCACAATCTCAAATTTTCACCCGGAAGTTGAAAGTCGCTGAATTTGTGAGAACAATTGGACATGCAAGTCCGACGACGACAGAGAGGGTCCAAGATGGCTCCTTCCTCCAATTAAATCGTCATCTAGGGGACCAGCTTCCAATGACGCACGCTCCTGCAGTGTTCGTGCTCACCGTAAACCGTCATTAGCCGCGCAGCAAATCGCTCGGCGTGGCCTTCAAGGTCAGGGCAAGCGCTCGCCGGCACTTGTGAATGGTCCTCCTGTGACCCCTGGGCAGTTTCCTTGACAGGCCAAAACGGCAACGGTCGGATCAAATAGTAGCCGGCTACCGACTCTCGGCACTGTTACTCCGTGACCGCCCGTAGCGCAAGGCCAACCCAGTGGCCCAGAAGACACAGCAAACATTTCGACCCGTTCTGGTTAGGCCGTTGCATCCCGGCCACGGGATAATCTTGATACGAACCTCCCGAAAGCTCCTGGCTTGTCATTTACGTTTTCCCTCGATTTGCAAAGCTCCCCTCTCCCAACGACTCCTTGAAGCCCTATCGTTGCTATCGCGACGTTTCTTTCCCTTCTTCTCCCTGTCTCCTAATACGAGCTCCTCTAGTCTCCAACATGCAGTCTTTCTCCAGGGCTACCCGCGCTTCTGCGCTGCGCAACGTTGGCCGCCGCGCCTACTCGTCGTCCCAGTACGCCAAGACCATCAACAACCTGCGCATCAACGGCGACACAAAGGTCATCTACCAGGGCTTCACTGGAAAGCAGGGAACGTGAGTTTGCGCAGCAACTTTCTAACATGAAGAAATGTGAAGAACTGATCGGGTGACGTAGCTTCCACGCGCAACAAGCTATCGAATACGGTACGGCCTCCTCTACAATGTTGCTGCAACACATGTCATGATGCATGTGACAGGGGTGCATAATCGAGGCTGATATCGCTATCAACAGGAACCAAGGTCGTCGGTGGAACAAACCCCAAGAAGGCCGGCCAAACTCACCTCGACCTTCCCGTTTTCAAGAACGTTTCTGAGGCTGTAAAGGAGACTGGCGCTACTGCGACCGCCCTTTTCGTCCCGTATGTCTGATCGATTCCACGCAATGGAGCCCTCCCTGACAATCTTTGCAGTCCTCCTGTTGCCGCCGCTGGTATCGAGGAGGCTCTCCAGGCCGAGATTCCTCTCGTTGTCTGCATCACTGAGGGTATCCCCCAACATGGTAGGTTTTTCTCAGTCCGATCACGACGACCAATTTGCATGATTTCTAATGTGGGACCGCTCCAGACATGGTTCGCATCACCGACATGCTCAAGACCCAGAGCAAGACCCGTCTCGTCGGCCCCAACTGCCCCGGCATCATTGCCCCCGAGCAGTGCAAGATCGGTATCATGCCTGGTTTCATCCACAAGCGCGGTCGCATCGGTATCGTTTCTCGATCCGGCACTCTGACCTACGAGGCCGTCAACCAGACCACCCAGGCCGGTCTCGGCCAGTCCCTCGTCGTCGGTATTGGCGGTGACCCTTTCAGTGGCACCAACTTCATCGACTGCCTCAAGGTCTTCACCGAGGACCCCGATACCGACGGTATCATCATGATTGGTGAGATTGGTGGTTCCGCCGAGGAGGACGCCGCCGATTTCCTCAAGCAGGCCAACACTGTCAACGGCGGTAAGCCTGTTGTCAGCTTCATCGCGGGCATCTCTGCCCCCCCTGGCCGACGAATGGGTCACGCTGGTGCCATCGTCTCCGGCGGTAAGGGTGGCGCCGACACCAAGATCAAGGCTCTCGAGGACGCCGGCGTCATCGTCGAGCGCTCTCCCGCTGGTCTGGGCAAGGCTCTCTACGACGAGTTTGTCCGCCGCGATCTGCTATAATCCCGTAAATTTGGTGTCCCCTCTTTGGTCATAACTTGAGAGGGGCAAGATCTTGTGTGAGAAGGGTGTGAGCTATTCAAGTGAGCTTAGTAGAGCCCGGTCACGTCTGCCGAGGACTCGCTCACGGAGGGCTATTTGCATTATGTTCGGTGATTTTTCGTACGTACCTGATAGAGCAAGGATGGTCTGGCTGGCGGGGACGCCGGATTGTCTCAAGGGCCCCTTGGTGTTCGTTTTTTCGCAGGCGAACGCGTGCATAACCCACCGCACGCAGCGCGCCACACAATGTCACATTTACAGCTGCGAACTGGTCCATAATGAAAAGTGTTTCTGAGGTGCAGTTGCTGGTAAAATCACGAGCAAAGAGAATTGGGGTAGATGGTGCATGTGAGCCGTCGACATATGCCATATGTCATGTGGTGTTCGGATGCAAGTGGCACACGCTCTCATCTAAACTTCTTAAACAAATGCTTTCCCAAACGCTGTATATTATAGCTTCATGCACAACCAATTCATTCGCTATCAGAGTTCCCTTTCGTTGAGAAACAGACGGGCTGCACTTGGATCCTTCCCATATTCCAGCGCTACCACCCAGTCTATGCTAAAAAAAAGACACGAGAAGCAACAAGCAAGACGCAGTTCAAAAAACTCCCCTTCCCATGCAAGTAATTGGCGTATCGCATATTTGCTAATTCCGTATTCGACTCTGCCATCATTGCTCGCCGAGCAGTCGGGCTGTGATATCTCCCATGTATGCTTCCTCGAGCTCGTAGTCCTGGCCCCCGTTCCGGTCGATTCCGAAAAAAAGGAAGGCTTCAATGACGGCGTCGAGAGCGAATCCCATGTTGATAAAGCGATCGACGAGGTCCTTGTTGTAGCCCATGTACCTAAGTCCAGTGTCAGCCTCCAGCAGTAGATCTTGGGAGAGCAGATGGTGCACATACCTGCTGTTGTCGTCTTCGGCGGTGGTAGAGCCCTCCTTCCGCCACTTGCTCAGGTCAATATCTGATCGGGGTGCGCCGGCGTATTTGACTGCCCACTCCTGGGCCATGAGGGCGAAGCGCTCGGGGTCCTGCATCATCATGGTTGCGACCTCTGCGTCTTGGGGGTCCTTTGGGTTTGGGAACTCGAGGAGCATACGGAGCGAGAGGAGGGCGGTCTTGATGGTCTGGACGGGAGACCAGTTTGAGCCGAGGGTGTCGAGGCAGATGGCGCCCTAGGAGAATCCGTCAGTATGTGTGTTTGGTCTCTTTCCCTCAGTCACCATCTCTGGTGTGTCTTGCTGGCCAGCGCCCCCATTGTTCGTAGACAGACTCCGAGGCATCTGGAGGAACGTACCGTCTGGCTGCTGATATTGGGATGCCAGATCTTGGTGTCGAATCTTATCACCGGAGACTTGAAGGGGTACTCGTTGGGGATCTGGATATCGACCTGGTAGGTGCCGCCAGAGTAGGGCGTGTCGGGAGGTGCCGGAAATGTGCCCTTGAGATGCGTGACGTTTCCTTCGTTGAGAGGGAAGGCATTCACACCCGAGCTGTCGTGATCTGCGGTTATGTCTGCAAGCTCTTTCATCACGCGACGTTCTCTGCTGCTAGAAGCCATGGTCGAGAGATATGAGGCGATGAGTGGGCGAGGGGAGCGACGGAGGTTGAGGCGCTAGTTGATGTAGAGGTAAGAGAGGGATTCAACAGGCTTTTGGTGTCTTCTGCAGGTTCGCTGCTGCTCGTGTGCACCCTTTGAGGTTCGTGTCGTGTTCGGCTGAGGGGTCCTGACCTTTGCAGCTTTCCTTCTGTAGGTGGCTTACCTTATTGCAGCGTCACCGAAGCCCCGACGTCACTCCACTGAGCTCAATGAAAAGAGGCCGCTAGCGATTAGCGTCCTATGGAAGCATTATCTGCATTAATAGAGGTCTATGGATCCATATCGAATACATAGGTAGAATCCATATGCAATGAAAAGTTCCTTTGTTGATCAACATCGATTGTAGATCTATTTTAGAGAGTAATAATCTCATCTCAATGACAGCTCCAAGGTCCATACCCGTACTTCTCTTGGCACTAGAGGCACCCCGCCTATGAGTGGAGGAGTACAACGTCTCAACCATTTAAGTTGTCGTCAATAGAACCTTTCCTCGCCATTAGGTGCCAGGACTTACATTTAATATCACGAGGTTAAGAATACAAACCCCAGCGTACAATAGTTATCCGCCCCTCGAAACACCTAATATTCGAGAGGCTTGGCTACTAAGAATAACTGGCCACAATTGATTTTAGCTCCCAACCTGCCTTACACCGAGCATCAGTCAATAAAGTCTATCGTGCATGCTCAGGTAGACAGATCTTATAATAACCATGGATCAGGATCCCTTTCCCCTCTTCAACTTTCTCCTCGTTTTCACTCAGCTCATCATGTGTCTCGCTTTCTTTTTTGGTGGGAAACTTAGAGAAGCTTTTCCTGAGGGTTGGGAGATCATTGTCCCGACCTTGAATCAATGTCATCGAATACCCCGAAACACCGTTTGCTACCGCGCTCCTCCATTCGATCACGACTTTAGCGCCTTCTCACTACTGTGTCCAATGCAGGAATGGACCAGCATGATTCGATACACGCGCACGCCCAATCCTTCTCCGTCATCCCGCTTAGAGAAACTACCTACAGAGTTGTTCGAAATCATCGTACGGCGCCTCGTCCCCGAAGACGCCATGGCTGTGGGACTCTGCTCTCAGAGGCTTTGGGGACAAATTGTCACCATCGTCCAGTATCTCTGGCGTCTGGGGAAAACTAGCTTCTGCTGGGCTGGCCAACCCATCATCTGCGTTGGGTCATGCCACAGAAACCTTCCCCGATCCATGTTTGCTCTTGTCCAAAAAGCTCAAGTAGCTAAACGCAGAAGGGCCCCTTCTGGCGATAATACGAATCTTGCAAAGTTTTGGGTGCAAGATTTCGTAGGCACTTGTATCAACTACCCTAATGTATGCGGCATGCAGCCCGATTACTTCGAGTTCTTTGATAAACACATCAAAGCAGGCGGTTTTTCTATCAGGTCGCCTACTGCTAAGATGCCATCACGAAACCGTGACAAGAGTACGTGGTATCTCCGGAATCTGACAACGAAAGAATACATTCCCATGGAACTGGCCCGGTGTACCTCAAAAAAGTCCGTTAAATCGCCGATGACAATAGCTCTCAAGGGCAGGCCGTGGGCTACCGTCGACATCATTATTTTCCGACACTTCCTATGGACAAGAGATAACGGGCTTCGCATAAAAGAGGGAGAAGTCTACATGGATATGTGGCAAGGCCTGAGCCCCATCATCAACCACCGCGGGGACTGGGCTGGACATTGCTTTGACATCGTCCACCAACGGAACTTTATAAACGAGTGTCCTGAATGGGTTGATATTGCTGATAGAATGGCGAGGGAGGACGACTTGTGGAAATATGCGCTTCGCCGGTGGAGGATAGGGAGAGACCCCAGGAAATTAGCAACAGCGCTGCGCAAGTCTCTCTTACAAGCTAAGCAGGAGCAAGAGGCCAAGACTCAACAGACTGGCTCTGATGAAGACCCGAAGTCAAAAGATGTCATGTATAGGCTTAGCAATAGGGTTAAAGGAATTTCCTCTCTGTTTCGTTGAACTATTTCAACACAGTCGACGAGTTACACATTTTTTTATTCGACTCTGTGAGCTCCCAAGGTAAGCAGATCACGAAATGCCGAGTTTTGCCTCAGAAGCCCACTTTGAACTCATGGAACTTATTTGATATCAACTTCTCTGGTCAAAGGGTTTGTACGCGTCCTTGTATACCTCCTTAGAAGTTGCAACCATCACATTACAGAGATACATATGAGCAACGTCAGTTTCATACTATGCTTTTGAGAGAGTATAGCCTGTGGTGAGCTCTTAATTTCATGTTCATCTTTGCTTATTCGTGGAGCTCTTGAAGAATGCAATAACCCCCCAATGTCATATGCAGTTATGAACAAGAAACGGCCCATCCTGACATGATCGGCACCAATATCACCGAATGAAAAAGCTTTGCGCCTCAGCTCTATAAAGTCCACATCTAAATCCGTGGAAGAATTTGAGGGGAAAAAAAAGAAATTTTGATATTTTGGTTGTCTAGATGTTGATTGATAGAACAGGGGTGAGCCCTATGTCTCTACGTTGTAGGCGGCAAGGACGGCGGCTTTGAGGACTGAGGCAGAGACTCTAAAGCTATGAAATAGAATGGTAGAGCCCGTTTGTAGCTTATTTGTATAGTTGAAGCTAGAAATGAATATTTCTTAGATCTTAAAAGGCAAAACGTCCACGTCGAACTCTAGGTGCTTCTAAATATCGCGTGTAAGCCGCCAGAGGTCCATATTCTATTCCAGGCAGACAGGCAGAGTGGAAGGAGGAGCTTCTACCAAGTTAATTACACAACAGGTGGCATCGAATCAATTCTATTTCAATCCACTTGTCTTTCCATTGCAAAAGAACTCTCTTATCGTAAGCTTGTTCGTAGGCTTGATCGTGGACGGACAATGGGTGTGGTCAGTTTGATCACGTGACTGAAATACCTTGCTCCACGTGACCAGGTTGGAGCTGCTGTCGTGTTTCCCTGGCGCCTGGCGCTACCGCATTCATCATCACTAAGCTCCTGGTGCCTCGACCTTCTCTCCACATCAAATACCAGCACCGAAGCAACTCACCTTTATCAAATAACACTTTGGCGCCGATCTCATCGAACTCATAAATTCCGAGCTCTTAGAGCCAAAACCGCCAAGATGGTAAGCTCGTCTAGCTATCACGGTGCTTCGACAACAACTGACGTCGTTACAGGGTCAAGGTCAATCTGGCATGGGAGGAGATGGACGCGGCGACGAAAAGGATAAGAAGGCAAGCGAATCGCTTCAGTGTCACCGGATACTAGACTAACCTCCGTATAGAAGGACAAGCCTAAGTACGAACCACCGCCTCGCCCCACGACTCGAGTCGGGCGCAAGAAGAGAAAGGCCGGTGGCACCAGCGCCGCACAGAAACTACCCGCCGTCTATCCTACTAGCCGATGCAAGCTCCGTCTCTTGCGAATGCAGCGAATCCACGATCATCTCTTGCTTGAGGAGGAATATGTTGAGAACCAGGAGCGTCTACGCAAGGCCAAGGCAGCCAAGGAGGGCTCAACCGCTGGCGCTGCTGATGCCGACATTGACCGGTTAGCAGACGAGCGAGGCCGTGTCGATGATATGCGTGGAAGCCCCATGGGTGTCGGAACCTTGGAAGAATTGATTGACGACGACCACGCGATCGTGAGTAGCACTACCGGTCCCGAGTACTACGTCAGCATCATGAGCTTTGTCGACAAGGACCTGTTGGAGCCTGGTGCCAGTGTCCTGCTGCATCACAAGAGCGTAAGCATTGTTGGTGTCTTGACAGATGATGCCGACCCGATTGTCAGCGTCATGAAGCTTGACAAGGCGCCAACCGAGTCATACGCCGATATTGGTGGTCTCGAGCAACAAATCCAGGAAGTCCGAGAGTCGGTGGAGTTGCCACTGCTCCACCCCGAGCTATACGAGGAGATGGGTATCAAGCCTCCCAAGGGTGTTATTCTGTACGGTGCCCCCGGTACCGGAAAGACGCTGCTGGCCAAGGCTGTTGCCAACCAAACCTCTGCCACTTTCCTGCGCATCGTGGGCAGTGAGCTGATCCAGAAGTATCTCGGTGATGGGCCGAGACTTGTGCGACAGCTCTTCCAGGTATGTTTGTTCTTTGATGGTAGTGGTGACGGCTAACATTATCAGGTTGCGGGTGAAAATGCGCCGTCGATTGTCTTTATTGACGAGATTGATGCCATCGGTACAAAACGATACGACTCGACATCGGGCGGCGAGCGAGAAGTGCAGCGAACTATGCTGGAGCTTCTGAACCAGCTGGACGGTTTCGATGACCGTGGCGACGTCAAGGTTGTCATGGCCACCAACAAGATTGAGACGCTGGACCCTGCCCTGATCCGACCAGGACGTATCGACCGAAAGATTCTATTTGAGAACCCCGATCAGAACACCAAGCGCAAGATCTTTACGCTGCACACCTCCAAAATGAGTCTCAACGACGATGTCGAACTGGAGGAGTTTATCTCACAGAAGGACGACCTGTCCGGTGCCGACATCAAGGCCATCTGCTCCGAAGCAGGTCTGCTGGCCCTCCGAGAGCGAAGAATGCGCGTCCAGATGGCGGACTTCCGGTCGGCGCGTGAGAGAGTGCTCCGCACGAAGCAGGAGGGCGAGCCAGAGGGTCTGTATTTGTAGTGTACGACTGGGTTGGGATGCGAGATAGACGGGCTCGGCCTTTAATGGGGAATAGATACTGAGGAACTCAGCAATTGACCTGATTCGTTAATCCTTGGGGGTGAAACACGTGTGAATGACTCTACTGGATAACAGAAGCGTGTGTTTTATCACTTACTATTACCGTAATCATATCTGAAGAGAACATTAATCCCAGGAACCCATCCGTTTGCTCAACCATGACCTTGATCGTAACCCTACCATTCCAGTCCGTACCTTGCCGACTCCTACCCATCACCCAAGACACATAAAAGAAGCATGCTCGAGCTCAACTACCATGCTCTTTCTTGATAACTTGCCCATTCTGCACTCCAGTGGGCGCATGGTTGTACAACCACCTCGCCACCAAAAAGCTGCCCACGGCCCATCCCCAGACCAGAACAGCAATAGACGAAGTGACGAGCAGCGTAGGCACGAGAAGCAACAGTGCGACGCCAATCCAGAAGAGCGCAAAGAGGACCGCGGCCCCGAGAGCGAATGCAACGGTGGACAAGGAAAAGGTGACGAAGATCAGGAGCGGGAGGAACGACAGAAGAAGCTGGGAGACGATGAATGACTGCTGGTTCGTTAGTCTCTTGACAAGAGGGGGACCAGGGGAGAGCATGTACAAAGAGGACGGGCCGTACGGAAGCGAAAGCGGCGGCGTTGTCGTAGGCGCGCTGGCGGGAGTCAGGGGATACGACGCGGTCGACCGAGTTTCGCGCGTAGGCGATGAAGCCCGCGGCGTTGTCGCGAGCTGTATCGGCGTGGGTGTTGTTGGGGGTCATGGTGGAGATCTCAGTTGGTTATATTGCTTCGCCCACGGAGATTGAACGGGTACTGTGGGGACTGGTAGTCAGAAGTTGGGAGGAATACGTAGTCTGGTAGATGGTGTAAAAGTCATGATGCCATTCGAGGGAGGACGGAGCTCAAGGGAAGCTTGATGACGTGGGGTAGGTAGCACAAATGTGCTGTAGAGGTACGTACCAGAGGAGATGCTGTATTAGCATAATAAACAACAGAAACAATCCTATTTCTGCCTTTATCTTGTAAGGTCGAATCGAGTTATTGCTTGGCTACTAACTAGTTACTAACTAGATACTTACGGAGTACCAAGTATGCTAGTTAGATGCTTGTCGTGAATTAGACTAGTTATTAACCTAAGGCATAGGCTTTTGCGACTGAGCTTTAAAGAATATGCTTGATAGCACTGAACATACGAATACGGAGTAGGCTTAATATGTTTCAAAGATAGCCCCGAATTAACAGCACACCAGTTTGTCTTCTCCATCGTATTAATAAATCGGGCCTGATGTATGACTACACAAGACGTGTGAATGCTCCTCCAGACCTAATGAGTATCTAACGTTGCTAATAATATATCACCCACCCCAAAGAGACTCGTCTTCAAACCTGCTTTCATACCACCAGTCAAAAAGCAAGAGTAAAAGAACATGGATACGTCGACAGGAATAACAACCGCTCTCAATCCTCACGAACGGCAAAAGTAACTGTCGGTGGAGAGGCTCGAACTCTCGACCTTTGGATGTCCCTGACCTTGGGCCAAGTCATGCTATGAGACCAACGCTCTAACCAACTGAGCCACACCGACTGTTTCTGATTGTTGAAGGCGAGAGACTAAATACATTCTATATTCTCCATCTGGCCACTGCTC
The DNA here is from genome assembly GCA_017140175.1 of Fusarium staphyleae. NCBI lineage: Eukaryota > Fungi > Ascomycota > Sordariomycetes > Hypocreales > Nectriaceae > Fusarium > Fusarium staphyleae. The sequence continues at coordinate 36,694 of JADDON010000419.1, forward strand.
GCACTTCGTACCTGGAACTCGCGTTCGCCAACTCGCGAGGACCTCCTAAGCATTGCTGCGCCACGCCCGTCCACGCAACTCGCCGCTGTGACTGCGGTAAGCGGCTGTCAGCGTTGAGCGCGACAGCGAGTGACGAACCAATGGGGGCACGTTGGCTTTTATGCATTGCGCAGCTCATGCGAAGCTGTTGAGAGAATGCGAGATGCCTGGAGCCTGGATGGGTTGGTATAAAAGATGGGTTGAGATATAGATCAGATCAGATCAGAAGGTCATACCTCAATAGCCCTCAAGCACCATACTTCATATTCCGTTTATCGTCCACTCAAGCACAGCATCACCCAAAGCGTCAACTCCCACCATGACCACTTACAACCCCTCTTACCAGGCCATCGACCCCCTTAAGCAAGCAGGCCAGAACCCTCCCACTGACACCGTCGAGCCCGAGTCTCAGCAGCATCAGGAGCCCGCCAAGCGAAGCATGGGCGAGCGCTTTCACAGAATCAGCTCTGTCGCCAGCTGGCCTCTCAACAAGGCCGCAAACATGGTCGGCGCCGAGGGGTGGTGGCCTACTAGCATGGAGACGGAGTGTAACAAGGCTGCTCGCATCCTTCACTCGTTTACTGGTGAGTTCTCAACTGTCCTACACTCCGCTCATTCATACTAACGTATATCCCAGGCCTTGGCACCTCAGTTTCCCCCAAAGGTAGCGACGGCCCCCTTCATCCCACCGGCCTCACCCGCAAATCCATGGTCAAGATCCCCCCTTCCGTCCTCCATCGAGCCGCCGGCCTCGCCATCTTCAACGTCTTCCGCGCTGGAGCATGCCACGGCTCTCTCGCTGCTGGCTCCGGCGTCGTCATCGCCCGACGGTCCGACGGCACCTGGTCACCTCCCTCAGCCTTTGTCGTGACAACTCTCGGAGCAGGCTTCATGTTCGGCCTTGACATGTACGACTGCGTCTGCGTGCTCAACACGCCCGAGCAGGTCGCCGCGTTTGCAAACCCGCGCGTGTCCCTCGGCGCCGAGGGCTCCATCGCTTTAGGTCCTCTTGGAACCGGCGGCAGCGTAGCGGCTGCTGTGAGCAAGACAGCCAAGCCCGTGTGGAGCTACATGAAGAGCCGGGGTCTGTGGGCTGGTGTGCAGGTCGACGGAACAGTCATTGTCAGCCGGGGCGATGCCAACGCGGCCTTTTACAACGAGCGCGGTATCACTGCGCGGAGGATCCTGCACGATGATGTTGCGTGGCCCATGGGCGCGAAGTCCCTGTTTGAGGTGCTCAGGGCCCTCGAGGGGCGGGCTGACTATGACCGGGCTGTGGTTCATGAGGTTAACAAGGTTTCTCCCGAGGGCGCTATCTTGTCCGAGAAGCATGAGAGGTATACTGATGAGCCGGAGCAGCAGAAGGGTGTTTTTGCGGGTCGACAGCAAGACAATAAGGGAGAGCTTCCGAGTTATAGGGATATCAAGTCGGAGGACAAGGAAGAGGAGGGCAATGACATGGTGAACGAAAAGGAGAGACTTGCCAAGTCTGGATACTAGTTAGTTAATTATTATCGATACCTTGCATAGTTTCTTTGTTTTGGCCTTTCAGTGTAGGAGTTTCTTCTGGCTTTGTTGGGTTGGATTTAAGGGTCGGACAGCATGAATCATTGGTGATGTTATCACCATGTAGTCCAATAGTTTCTCTGAGGTTAGTGATCACGGCGAGAAGCCTTTAGTAGTTAGAAGCAATCACGTTGTGCAACATGTAACAACACATCCAACCCTCTGTACCAAATGAGAAATATCCAATATAAGTTGTCTGGTGCTTCTTTACATGAAAAGTTCATGTGATTTGCTGATCGATAAGCCCAACCGGTAACCTTATCTGCAAGACACCTTCTCTCAGACATGCGTGAGTCTACCAGCACAATACAGCATCCTCCAGCCGAGCAGCATCTCACGTCTATCTTGTATCTCGCAAGAAACATAAACAAATCAACATGGCTACCGCCAAACTCGCTTTTTACGGCACCATCATCCATTCAACCTCTCTCACCACAGTCACTATCCTGCAAAACACCCTCATCACCGTCTCTCCCTCCGGCCGCATCCTCACCCTCCAACAAGACATATCCCCCAGGGACCTTGAATCCCTCGGTATACCCGTGACCAAGCTCCTCACCCATCAGTTCCTCATCCCCGGCTTCGTCGACACCCATAATCACGCCCCGCAATGGATGCAGCGCGGTCTCGGGCAGGGAATGCACATTCTCGACTGGCTCTCCGGCGTCACGTTTCCCAATGAAGCTCGCTTCAAGGATGACATGTATGCGCGTCGCGTGTATACATCTCTAGTCGAGGGCATGCTTAGACAGGGCGTCACCACCGCGAGTTACTATGGCTCGTTGCATGGCGATGCTACCTGTATACTCGCTGATACGTGCCTCGCCAAGGGCCAGAGGGCATTTGTCGGCAAGTGTAACATGAACAGAAACTCACCCGACTACTATCGTGACGCCAGCACAGAGGAGTCGCTGCAAGAGACGCAGCAGTGTATCCGGCATATCAGCAATATAGATCCTCAGGGAGATGTTGTCAGATATGTCATCACACCTCGATTCGCCATCTCATGCGAGGCAGACCTCCTTCAAGGCCTCGGTTCCATCGCCTCTCAGAACCCGGATATGGCGATCCAGACGCACTTCAACGAGGCGCAGCAGGAGATCGACGCGACGCTCTCGCTGTTCCCGGACTTCACCAACGAGGCCGATCTGTACGCCCACTACAATCTGCTCACTCCGCGGACCATCCTCGCCCACTGCACCATCATGACAGCCGCAGAGACGGACAAGCTGCTTGCCCTCGGCTGCGGAGTTGCGCACTGTCCGACCGCCAACATGACCGTCGGCGGGGGCTTCATGGCAGCGCCGGTCCGGGACTTTCTGCGACGGGGCATCAAAGTCGGCTTGGGAACTGACTCGGGCGGGGGCTTCTCGTCGTCGATCCTGGACGCGATGCGGCATGCCCTGATTGCGTCGTTTGCTCGGGAGGCAGCGACTGGGGGTGCTGATGGGGGCTTGAGCCTGGACGAGGTGTTCTACCTGGCCACAGTGGGAGGGGCGAGGGTCATGGGCTTGGGCGATGAGATAGGCAACTTTGGGGTTGGGAAGCAGTTTGATGGTGTTGTGGTCGACATGAGTGCTTCTCGTCGAGGCGTGAATGCGCCGGTGGAAGAAGAGGACTCGTTGCGTAGAGTGTTTGACAAGTTTCTCATGACGGGAGACGATAGGAACATTGTTCAAGTTTTTGTCAAAGGTCAAAAGGTCCACTCCATAGACGAATAGACAAGTCTTGTATATTCTATCTAGATTAGTACCTGGTCATCCTAAACAGCCTCATCTCCCACAGGCGTCCTTCTCTTCCTCCTGGAGTTCGCGTCAAGATTCTCTATCTCCTCCGCGCCACTCCTTCGACCCGAAGATCCCGGCACGCTGACATCACTGTCGAGGCTGTCGGGCAGCCGAACTCTCTTACCTCCCCAGCCAGCGCTCACTGCCAAGGTCTGAGCCGCATAGTCGAGATCCCCCTCAAACCCATATCGAAAGGCCTCCTTCTCCTGGAGCGGAAGGTGGTTGAAGCGCCAGTCCCAGACGCCAGCGTAGGTGGAGCGGTAGGCAGCAAAAGCCGACATGGTGCCAATTATGCCGCCTCCCACGATATCGTACCAGTTGTGCGCAGCGTCAATTGTCAGTGAGCCGGCGATGAGGACCGCAGCCAGCAGCGGCATGAAGGTGAGGCAGAGCTTCCAAAAGGCCGGCTTGTGGTCGGCCCAGACCTTGAGCTTGGCGTTGAGCCACAGGAAGAGGTATACGAATCCCGCAAAGGCAGCCGTCGTGTGCCCACTCGGAAACGAAGTGATGGCGTTTTGGATCCTCGACTTGTCAGGCTGGGTGCAGATCTCCGTGGTGTACATGATCTGGTAGAAGCCCACGCCGTTGAGCCCAGACTTGTTGTGCGATGAAGCCAGCGATATATCAGGCATGCAGACGTCGAGAAAGTACGGCCTGAAGCCGCCGACGAGCTGCTTGAGGGTGACCTGGAACAGAGAGGCCACTATGACGGCCCAGGTGGTCCCCATGATAGCATTGCTCGCATCCCAGGCGGACTTGATGCGGATCTGGGCAAGGACGTACACGGCAAATGGTCCTGCGATGGAGATGAGGCCGGAGAGCCAAGAGGGAATGATCCAACCGCGGTCCGGATACGCCCATTGGGGAAAGACGATGTCGCCGGATGTGGCATCAAAGGTGACGGGAAAGGTGCGCGTGATGATGACGGGACTGTGGTAAAGCTGAGGACAAGGTTAGCAGCCTGAGAACACGATGATATAGACTGTAGACATACGCCAAAAGCGAGACCGCCGACAATGGCCATAGAAAGAAGATCAACCCAGTTTGTGAGAAACCATTGTCGCATGAATGATTTGAACCGAGATGTGGTGGATTCACATGAGGCTGCTGGCCGATGCGACGGCGGAAGAACAGGCATGATGGCGGCCTTGTTATCGTCTTGGTCAGAGATATCAAGTATGAGAGAAGAATGAAGAGCCGGAGTGAGAGGAAGACGCCCTCATGATATGGACAAAGCCAAGTTCAAGGTTTCTTGTCGCGTGCTCACTTGCCTGACGTCATGCCGTGCAGAACCGATCGCGGAGAATCGAATTACATACCTAGTTAAGTAATTACTAGCACTATCTAAACAACTCCATGTTTAAGAAGAAATCACGTCTTCAATATTCAATCAATGGCATAATATGCCGACTACAGACCGTCTATATCCTATATCCAAAATGTCATGCAAACGCCACGCCATGCATCAATCATCAAATGCTCATGTCCCGTTAAACATCACCCCTTCAAGTTACTTCATATATACACCACAAATTCCATATCAACCGGTGCACATCACATACACAGGACATCACCTCTTTAGCGATCCCGGGCCCTCAACGCCTCGGGCACGACTCCGCACCCGCTCATCATACTTGAGCGTCTCATCGCCGATAGCCCCGTCGTCATCAACCGTCGACCCAGACACGCACTTTTCTCCGCCCCATGCCACACCCGCCGCACGCCTCCACGTCTCGGAGGGATCAGCCAGCATGCGCTGCGTGTAGAACAGGCGGCAGTTGGCAGCCTCGTACCGGAAATGCACCGGGTACCCGTCCAGATCATCGGCCGTGTACCCGTTGAGCGCGTTGACCTTGCCGCCGGCCGCGCCCACGGGCAGCGGCATCAGCGGCGGGTTGGTGAGGCTAGGGAACGCGTCCTCAGCATCTTTAAGTATCGAGAGTGTCTCTTCGTCGTTGGTGCTGCTGGAGAGGAACGCTGCAGAAGCCGTTACCAAGTCCGAGTTGAGCGTCAGCAGCGTGCCCTTGACGCCGCCCATGGCTTGCATGGCGAGGTTGAGAGGACGGCCGCCGAGGGCTAGCGTGCGGATACCGTAGTTGCGCGTGAGGAGGCCTGTGAGGATGGTGCAAGCCGAGGCGCAGGTGCCGTCGGTGACGATGAGGATGTTCTCGGGCTTCCAGAGTGCCTTTTCCACTAGGGGCTTGTTGTTGGGATCGAAGCCGTTCAAATAGGCCGAGACGGAGGGATCCCAGGCGACATCTTTTCTCAACTGGAAAGCCGATGTGACGTTCTGGCCGCCCTTTGCCGTGTATGGGCCAAACCACTCCTTGCCGGTCTTGATAGACTCGTTGTCGGGGCTGACGGGATAGAACTTATCATGGGTGATCAACAGCTCAACGAGCGAATCGTAGTCGGCTTCGGATGCCGCCTCTAGGGCAGAGTTTGCGCGGTACCGGCCATAGCTCGAGAACTCGCCGTCGGGGAACAGCAGCCGGTAGATGGACTCGGCCAGGATAACGGAGCCGCCGCCGTTGGCAGAGAGGTCGATGATGAGCTTGTCGCGGCCGGCCTTTTCGGCCCGCTCCATAAACTCAAGCAGGACAGCCTCGCCCTCAAAGATAAACTCGGTTATGTTGAAGTCGTCAATTCCATCGAGGTCAAAGCCGACGGGCAGGAAGCTCAGAAGGGAGAGAACGGCGGTGTCTTGGTAGTCGTCGCCTTCAAGCAAATAGCCGGCGACGGAGTTGGCAGAGTGCTTCACCACCGGCTCGGGATATCCAGCGATAACAGAGTCAGTCTCGGTCTCTTTGGCGCTGCGACGCTTGTTGGTACTTGAGTCCGAGGTGTTCGTGGGAACTATCTCGAGATGGTTGTGAAAGGCCTCGCCAGAGTCAATGCCGGTAAAGTCAGTGGTGGGCATGAAAATGATGTCGTTCTCGACCTCGAGCTTGCTGCCGTTGTAGAACTTGACCACATAAGTATCAGGGATCTCGAACGCGGTGATGAGAGTCGAGCCAGCCAGGCCAGCAGCACCGCGGGGGATGGTCGTGAAGAGGTTGTTGAACTGCGCATCAGGATCCTGGAAGTTATTGGTGTTTCGTGCAGCGTCCTCTTCGAGCCATTCGAAGACGGGGACATCGTTGACGCTCTTGATGGCTGAGGGGTAGTAGTCGAGCTCGCCTCGGTTGCCGCGGGTGACATCTATGAGGTGGTATATCTGAGGAGTCCGAATTCCGTTGGAGGAGATGGCCTCGAATTGGAGACCTCGTCGAACATACATAAAGGCGTTCAACAGGGCGGGCGGGTAGTCAAAGTGGTTGTCATTGGCGGCCGCGAACTAGAAGAGATGGTGAGTACATGTCCTACTTAAGCATGATAGTCAAATATCTTACAAGACTCCGCAGGTCCGTCATGACCTCGTACTGAGTCTCATACTTGTTCTTCTTCAAGTTATCCCGAATCACATCCAGGCCGCCTAGGACGTCCACACCAGGGAAGAGGTACTCTTCGGGAGGATCAGCGAGGACCTCGAGGGTGCTCTGAAAGGACACCAACGGCTCAATATAGTCCAGAAGAGCGAGATCGCGCTCCTTGTCGAGAGGCACAGATTTGAGACAGGCGATGCCCACAGACGGAGGCACAGCCACGATGACAGAGGCGGCCTTTTCGATATCTGCCTCCTCGTAGACCTGGCTGAGGAGCTTACATGGCTCGGCATTGCTGTCGGTGAGGTCTCGTGAGTGGATGAACGAGGGTTGATGCCGAGCCTGATGCATTACCTGCCGAGGGTCGAGTACGGCAGCGGCAAAGCCTGCAAGGGCCAGCACACCAAGGGAAGAAACCATGATAGTCTATACAATCCAACAAAGGAAAGCTGGAGTCTCTATAGTAGAGTTGTAGGGCTGGGCGGACACATGGCAACCCTTTTCACTCGGCGCCTACCATACCTTATATGCCATGCCATGACAACGAGTCAAACGTCTTCAACACAAGAATCGAACCGCAGCAGAAGAAGCCCTGCGTGGCTGGGTTCTGCCCTGTAGTAGACTTGTAGTATTGCATGTGCCATTGGGAGAGGAGCCAAGTGAAGTGGGGGAGCTGACGGTTGGATAACGACGACCTGGGAACCCCTGATGATCGGGCTTTAGGCGCGGGCTGTGTTTGATCCTCGACGAGTAAGCGCCTGGGCTTTGGCGTCTCACGCCCTCTAGCTATGGAGTACGTACGGAGTAACTATGTTAATGCTATTCCTCTAGCAAATCAGCCCAACCACGTTACTATTTTTACATAGGCGAGGCTTCTTTGCAACGGTTTCCAACTGGGAGCTACAGAGCTCATGGATAGCGTACGCCATTCCCTACCGCGTTCTAACTAACTAGTCAATTGCCAGTAACGTATGCACTATGAACTCCACAGCTAGGACAAAGTCCTTTGCTTGAACCCAGATGTACATACAGCCAGAGCATCCACCCGAGGCAGACTCACGATACATAATCGAGTACACATGCAACCGTGAAGCACGACTTCCAGCGCGATGGAGCTGAAGAAATGGCGTCGAGAGTCATCTAGCCAGACCGAGGCGCAGCTCTGTCTTGCCTTACTGGCCTGGCCGTCAGGAAGAAGTTTGGTTTCGACCTCACTTTCAGGACTTGTTCTATTCTCGTAACGTTAGCTGAGCTGGGCTGTTTCCACCTTGTCGTTTAGCCTTGGTTCAAAGTCCACCTCCTAATCCTACTACTATTCCCTACAGCATTAACAACCTATTCCCGCCCCCGCTTCTTCATCCCAAAAGTCCAACAGTCGCGATACCGTCTCGGACAATCCAGTTGATGCCCCTCCTCGTTCCCACACCTGGGACATTTTTCTCTGCTCTGTTCCTGCTCCTATCTACAAATCAGCTCCGTATACACACTCTGCAGCAGACTATAGGACCTTTTGCTCATCCTGCTTCTTATCCTCGCCGGCCTTCTCTTCCACCGGCGGCTCGGCTTGTTGCGTGCTGGAGTTGTCGGCGCTGCTCATGATGGTCATGTATAGGCTGAGACAATAGGATGGATTCACGTTGGCCTTGACGGCGTGTTCAGGTGAATGGATGAGTCGAGGATCTTGATCACGGTTATTTGAATGATAAGGAGGGATCATTCATTCATGGGTAGCAGTCATTGTGTCACTAATGATGTCAGGCTCAATCTTCGACTTTACTGTCAAAATGGAAGGCATGATGGGACAGTGGAACAATGGAGTTTGAGCAGGATACTATTGCCTTGGAGGGTCACCTAAAAGAAGATGTGACGCTGCACATTGTCCAGGAGTGGCTCCAGCTCGATCTACGTTGAGGTTACAATTAGTATGATGTGGTACTTCCTCAGTGTAATAATCGTCTACTTGTATAGCTCCTTACTCCTACGTTTGGGGCACACAAATCCGCCAACATCACACTTGCACATCACAGCAACCATTAATGGCATCGCAAGTGCCAAACGACGTGGCATTAAAACATCAAACTCGTTCTAATAACACAAGCCATGCAACACCGGCGATGCAAAAGACAAGACCTCGTGGTGAATAAATACACACGGTCAAAACAGGTACCCAATGGCAAGAAACTTCGATTCATCGACTCAGAAAACCCCAAAACACTATCCACCTAGTGGCCTCCCTTTTACAGAAGAACCATACCGGCACCGACAACACCGGCCACGACGGCGTAGGCGCCAACGGCAAAGTCGCCCATGGAGAAGACGCGGGCGACGGTGGCCGAGTGGACACCGAAGCTGTCCTCGTCCTCGCTGTCAGCGGTGCCAGTGGAAGCAGCACCGGCACCACCACCGATGGCACCAGTAGCAGTGGCAACCTGCTCGTTGAGGGAGCTGGCAGCGGCGAGGGGCTTGGAGCAGGTAGAGTTGGAAGCGGCCTTCTGAGTGGTAGCGTCACCCTTGAAGTCGCAAGCGTCGGAGCTCTTGGTCTGGTTCTGGTAGTAGGCATCGAGGACGTATGCGAGCTTGGCCGCGTCGGAGCACATGCTGTAGGCACCATAGATACCAGTGCTGGCATCGCCGTTGATGCCGGCGCAGAGCTCGGGCACCTCGCCGCAGATGAAGCCAAAGATGGAACCGAAGCTCTTCTCCTTCAGGCCCTTGGCGGGGACACACTCGCGGGACTTGACCATGCAGTCGCAGAGATCCTGGTCGGGGGTGGGGGGGAGATCAGCGGTGGCGTTCCAGGTCTTGGACTGCTTAGGGCAGGTAGTGGCCTTGCCGGAAGGCTTGTAGCTATCCATCTCAACTCCCTCAGGGTGGGCGGCGTTGACACGCTTCTTGAGCTGGGCAAAGTCCTTCTGCTTGACAGCGTCGTCATTCTTGCTAATCTTGACAAGGCCGTAGTCGTTGGCCTCCTGGTGGTACATGTAGACAATACCACCGCTGAAGACATCGACCATCTCCTTCTCCTCGTACAGAGCAGTGGTCTCCTGGAAGATACGGCCGGCAGCGCCATCGGGCTTGTTGCAACCGTACTCGGCGAAGAAGACGGGAACAGAGTAGTCCTTGAAGAACTTGGCCTGGGTGTCGTAGCCAGAGTCCTCCATGCTGCTCTCACCGCACCAGGAGTAGATGTTGTAACCCCAGTAGTCAATTCGCTCGTCGTCCTCACCACAGTTGAAGTAGTCAGCGATCTCCTCGCGAATATCGGCATCATCGTTGGCGGCATAGCCGACACCGAGCCAACGGGAGAACTTGGACTTGATGTGCTTCTTGCTGTCACGGACGGCGGCCTTGACGTAGGCGGAGGCGGGGGTGTTGGACTTGTTGTTGGAGACCTCGTTACCGGCAAAGAAGCCAACGACGTTGTCGTACTGGGCGAGCTCATCGATAACGGACGTGTACCGCTCGTAGAGGGCAGTGTCCCACTTGGGGTCGTCGCGGTTGATGGAGACGCTGGGCTCGGAAAGATCGGAGATGACATAAATACCAGCGGCGTCGAGGAGCTTCATGCAGGCCGAGTGGTCCTTCTCGGGGTTAATGGCGTAAGTTCGGATGATGTTGGTGCCAAGCTCCTTCAGAAGAGGAACATCACGCTTGCAGGCCTCCTCGTCGGCGAGAGGGTCAATGTAGCTATCCTTCTTGCTGTTGGTAGCACCAGCGGCAGCGGTGTCCTGCTGGTAGGCAACACCCTTCATGTAGAACTGAGTTCCGTTCTCGTAGAAGAGCTTGGAGCCCTGTTGCAGAGTTAGCCATCAGGTTGGTTGTTGCGGTTTCAAGTGGCGCAATGCATCCACAGACTCCAACGACGCATTACCCAAGCTGGTAGAAAGACGAGGCAGCCAGGACAGAGAATTCGCGTCATGTTGTCGTACGTACCTTCATGACAATAGGCTGCAGCTTGGCATTAGCAGCCGTGGCCGCCGCAGCGACGAGAGCAGCGGAGAACTTCATTGTGGTCTCGAAATCGATTGACTAGTTTGGAAAAAGAACAAAGAGTAAGGAAGGACGAGAATAGTCGATGAACAAGATGTTCAACGTGCAGAGTCGATAGAGGAAGCGCTTGCTGGAATGCTGCAACCCCCTTTTTAGATTTGTTTGCCTCTCGGATCGCGACGGGTCGGTCGGGAGAAGAGGTTGGTAAGATGGTCTGTAAAAGAGTGACAGGAATGGATAAATCGGTCTCAAACAACGAGAACCGGAGGGAACAGAGGAAGAAGAATTAAAGAGTTAGCGAAGGTTGATGAAGAAGGAAGAGGAGACGATTGGAGATGACGGCGGAGGACCGAGTTGAAATGGAATGGGAAGATTTGAGAGGGAAATGGCCCAGCCAGAGCCGACGAACCGGGGCACCCCTGGAGCGCACCGAATGAAAGTGCTAGGGGCTCTCTGGCAGGGGGTGGGCAGCGCCTAGATTCTAGTGGACGAGTAGCATTGAGTCCGCTACGGTGAACCCATCAAAGTCCCTGGCACCCCCAAGCAAATCCCTTGTCGGTTTTGGGGCGCAGCATCACCGATGGAAGCTTGTTTGGGAGGGCTCCGGCGCCACCCGTGCCCAATCAGGGGTTGTAGACGTGGAATCTCATCTCGCTGGCGGTGATAAAGTGCATGGATCCATGCGTACCGTACTTTCAACAGAGCTCCCGCAGAAACTACGTGCAGATCTGTTAGTGCGAGGGCCTTGACCGTCACTCACACAGTACAGTTACGACTCGAGAATAGGGGATAATCTCCACTGAATCTCGGTCCACGCCAAAACAATCAGGGGTCTTTGGTGGCCCGCCAGAGATTCTTGTTGCCTCTTGTAGGCTTGTATACGACGCTCGAGTGCCTTCCTGGGAAATTGTCATGGCATGCCGAGGCGGTGATGGTGGATCAAAGCTTGGTATTCAATCTAGCAGCTGTTGATGAAATGAGAGAATGAAATGAATTGCTTGGTAGGCAATAGGTTAAACTGAATACGATCTCATCGCCCATAGTTAGTCCATACTCATCCTCCCTCCTCCCTCACGACGTGAACATCTATTTAAAAAAGAGCTTACGTGTAATTTGTCGCATTGAGATTGTCGCTAAGCCCCTCCTAGAGGATCCATGGAATCCTCCGACAACCCCAGCTCCCCGTCCGTGTTTGATCTCTGCGACTCGCCTGTCTCAACTTTCTGCGGCGTCTGTCATGCGCGACGCGACAGGCGACGCACGAGTATCTCTCACTCCCTTCTGCTGGTTGGCTCGTGGCTCCGTCGACAAGATCCCTCCCACCGGCCGTACTCTGAAACAGGTGCAGCCAGGTTCCGCACATCAATGGAGGTTGGCCCCAGTTGTCATTCTGGAACGAGCTTGACAGATTGGCTTTCTTTCCTCTCGGTGATTTTTCAGAAGCTTGTTCCCCTGGATCGACGCTGGGGCTCTGTCTATCCTCATAAGCTCTTCTGTGAGAATCGACGACAGCTTGAGCCTCAGATGTTGCTATGCACATAACGTAGTATGCAGATATCGTTGACGGCAGTGATCAGATGCAGATGGTGGGGAAGGGTTCTTTGGATAGCGGCTCAATTCAAGCCGTTTTGCCGACGTCGTCATCAACCATTCCTCCCTCTCGTATTGCGGTACGTGTGCGTCGTAATCGTCGTTGCAGCACTCAGCGGCCTCGGATTTTGTAGTAGACGCTACCAACGCCGTAGAGGACGTGATCCCAGAACTCATATGTCTTGTGCCATAGCCCTCCAGTGTGATCCTTGGGCCGACTTTTGTTGCCGTGCCGCTCTCCCGACCGCTCAGCTGGTGCGCGATAGTAGCGGCCGTTATCATAGACAAGCTCTGTCATGGTGTCGTTGTTGCTTTGGAAATGCAGGTCTGCTGTGAGTACTCCGTAGGCAAAGAAGCGTTTGTTTGTTTCCTTGGTGTTTATTGTGACTGAATATTCTCTCGTCCTTGCATCTCTTGGCTTACGGACAACCTCCTTAAGTACTATCCTAGCTTCAGGCAGTCGTCAACCATTCAAGGCACATATCAACACTAAGTGACGGTCCGCTAAACCTTCTCATCAGTCCCATCAATCAGCCATCATCCGTCGTCTTGGCATGAGCCTCCAGACGCTGGCCGTTAACCTCTAAAATGCTCTGGAATGCCCAGCGCCGCTCGGTCGGCTCCACACCGGCCGGTCACACACCATCCAAACCCGTGACGCCCGGCTGTGAGGTGGCGAAATCGCCGTGTCGGGACCGGATCTGCTATTTTTTGTGCTTCACAGCCGCCAATGCTGCATTGCTAAGCCTTGGCCAGGCTTGGCCTTCCGCAGATCTTTGTTCGGCATCATCAATTATCCCCGTGGTGGTGGTTTTCTTATGGTCTTGGAAGTGCTCAACTCTGGGTTGCTCGAGTTTGTGGTTCTCTGTATATTGTTGCAAGTGCATTGACCTCATAGAATCTTCCATCGACTCATCTCTCATCCTTATCATCCACTCGGGCAGTCCCCGACGGGAACTCCAAATAGCATTGTCATCCCCCAGTTCCTTGCTGCTGAATCGGCAGCACTGATCTTGAGCGCAGCAGTCACGCCTTGTGCAACCACCCGTTCATGACTGAGGAATAGTCGGGCCACTGTATTCCACACGCCTGGTGGAGTGCGGTTCAAGGCAGCAGTGTCTTTGGGCTGTTGCTGGGAATGGCCAAAATACCTTGACAGTTTGTGAGTCGAGGTAGCAGAAACAAAATCCTGCTCGTTAATCGCATCAGCAAGACTCCAGTACAGTCTGGCCCAAGGCTCATGGCCCGAGAAGAATTGCACATCAAAAGCTGCCGTATCATCAACCGCTGTCCTCAAAAACACCAAGTACGACTTGAGAAGCCTCGAGATATCGTTTACTCGGCAGTCCGGGATGTTGTTGTTCAACCGCGACCATAATATCGATGAGTGGTACGCATGACCTGGCTCTCGTACGTTGCCCAGGTCCGCAAGAATCCATCTCTTGGTCATGTCCAGTGTCGCACCTGACTCCGTCAGAGACTTTTCACCTGATAGAAATATGTTGTCGGGTTTGACGTCGTCATGGCACAGTTCGTGTCTTCTGTGCATTCGATCAAGGGCCCCGATGAGTCGCTCCAAGGATGGTCGGTATAAAACGTCCAGGTCATTTGCCGTGTACACGTACTCAGAGCGACGCAAGTGCTCTGCGAGGTTGACAAGGTTGCCGGAACGAAGAAATGGCGTCAAGAAGTGCCATCGAGACGGCGTGTCTTCCGTTGGTGGCGAGAGAAAGTAATCCGTCACTGGGAGAAAGTCGGCGTCAGTTCTCACACCCTCGATATCGACCATTCCGCCCAACAGCAAGGACGCCGTAATCTCTGTCGGCCATCGCAGTTCCGGTTGAGCTTCAGGGACACAGTTTCGAAATGGGAATCGCCCGGTTTTGTACACCTTGATCACGGTTCCGTTATATGTGAATGCCTCTCCTTCAGATCCTGACCCCAAGGGCCTCCAGTCGTGTCGTCTAGTCCAGATATCACTCCTCGAGTATGAGGAAGCCTCGGTCCTGTCTGCTGGTAGTTGGTCCCACTTCCAACGTGTGCTGGCAAGGAAGGCCTTGTCTCTTGATGTCAGGTGGGTGAATATCGTAGCGCTGAACTTGTCGAGCAGAGCCTTTCGATGCGTGCGGATGATGGATACCCAGTGGAACATCCCAAGGATCAAACAGCATATGACGATTATTTTGGTACACCGGCTACTGGAACGTTGGTAGAGCCTCGACCTCGACCACCTTCGTCGGTAAACCCGTATTTCCTTGGACATGCTTGATCAATTCAACAACGGTTATCAGGGATCATTCGAGAATCAGCTGCCAGCGGTGTGTATTTAATTATCGCAAAGCAAACTCGCCTTTCATTTATCATGTATACCAGATGCTATATCATTGCATTCCTGGCACATGCAATACCATAAATAGACGCCATTGCATCAACCACACCGCATCGTTTCGATCCCGCCTCTCACAGGTAATCTTGGCACTGCCAGCAGTGCTGGTTTCACTTCGAAGGTCCCAAACAAGGTGATGTTTCCTGACAAACTTGCTTGGCGTCAGACGGAGGAACCGGATTGGCGTTAAATAGTGGAAGGGCTGAGTACAGGCATCCGTTGGAGCTGGACCATTGGTCAAACGAGCCACAGCAGGCTGGGCGGCTGAGCGACTGGGCTCGTGTCATGCGCGACAAAGACCAGATCTGAGCCATGATGAAATCAAGCAGGAAACCAGTGTCGGGGTGATCGTTTGTTGCTGTGTTCTTGGCCCGATTATCACACATTGAGTCAGGTGTATCACCCGTCATCCTAATCTAAGCTAACAGTTCGGGATATGTAGGTCATCAGAGTCCGAGGTGGGCTGTGTATATTCGCTAAACAACGCGGCGATAGAAATAGCAGAATCTGTATTATTAAAACAGTGGTGTCTCTTACTTCCCTCAGCATCTCTTTAATAATTAACGTTAGAAGCCGCACTTGCGATGACGCTGTGAGGCTAAACAGCCAAGACTTGGTCGAGCGCTACACAGCCATTAACTACCTATTTATGAACTCCATTTTGGGCATTTGCTGTAACAATAGAACAGATTTGTAACCGCCACATGATCTCGACGAAGAAGTTGTAAAGAACAAAGCTTGTTTCAGGCTTTTTAGATCTAGCTGATGAGCTCTGTTTGATCGTTCCAACCCTCTCGTACTTCCCGATATCAAGCAAGACTGGACTAACACCGTCGTCATGTGCTCGACTTGGTGGAAATGGAACTGGGACGAGATTGGACAAAGCCCACGTGCTCGATTCTGCAGCAATCTTGCGATTCGTGATACCCTGCGTCTCTGACCTCAAGCTGGGCTCGGAAGTCAACCCGCCCACCAGATCTCGATGTATAGAGGAGCATTCTCCACGAAACTTTCGAACCGTTCGCGTATCGAGCCAACAAAGGCTTTTACTTCTGTCCCTTTTCTTACTTCCATGCTGAGAACCACTTTGGCAAGCACATCATGATGTAATCCGGTGTCATATTGGAACATACAGACGTCAATGCTCCTTCACGAACATGATGTCATGCAACCATAGAATCGCAGTATATCATTCAGCTTGGGAAGCATGGAGAGGTTTGAGCATTCTGAATCACTCATACATTCGTGAACACAGTCACACATCACAAACCAATCCCAGAAGTCTAACCCATTTTCCCCAGCGTATACATCATCATGTCTTCCAACAAAGCCCCCAGCCACGGTACCAAGGTGAGTTCTGTCGGACTCTGCAATCTATAACATAGCTTAGTACTAACCTCAACCAGGTCGACCTTGGCCAGAACGCTCCCACAAAGACTGAAGGTGCTGGCCCCGTGCCCTCCGAGTCCCTCGCTGCCGAGTCCAACCGGGAAGGCGGCGACTTTGCCTCGAACGAGGGTATCCGCTCCGAGAACCAGTCTTCATCCAAGCCTACCTCTTCCGAGTCCTCCAGCGCTGGCCGCAACACCACCTCTACCTCCACCTCTACTGGCACTGCTCCCCAGTCCTCCAGCGGCAATGCTTCCGCTGGTACTGCTCCCAGCTACGTCGAAAATCAGTACACTAAGGCTTCTGGTCCTCACGGCAAGAACCTGAAGGATGGAGACTGGGACGGGTCCAAGGCTGAGGATGGCCTCAAGAAGGCCCTTGAGTCTGAGCCTGGTAGCGAGAATGACCCCAGCCGGTTGGCTGAGCAGCAGTTCCAGCAACAGCAGGATGCCTCAGGGACTGGTGCTCGACAGGGTGATATCACGAACAAGACTGCTTTCGATGCGCTCAACGCCGAGACCCCTTCTTGAGCTTGGTGGATTTATTCCTTTGATATCTATATGACAGCGGAACTAGTCTCCAGTAATGATGAATGAACAAAACAAGCTGTGGCTTTTATGATTATCGCCTAGAACATGAGTCCGTCCCTATTCAGGCCCAGTGTGTTTATGAGCCACTGATGGCCCATGTCATGTCAAATAAGTATGAAGCAATATTGAGAATATTCTTCATAAGGTATCCTACATGTTTTTGTAACAAACGAGACAACTTTCGGCCTGATATAATAGTGGTAATTCGCCAGGCGAGTCATGGTCAGCAATCTAAATGCATGATACACTATTGACCGGGTTATGCTAGCCACTGACTTGCCGAGCGCACCGCGCGGCAGCTTATTTTCTGGTACTCCGTACATATACAAGTGAACCATCGATAAGACTACTTGTTGAACAAATATAATTATCATCCGCCTGTAAGCCGCATATTTTGACTTGTAACATTCAATGACCAAACAACAAGCCCGAAGTAAAGTAAAAGTGGAATTATTCAAGCACGAGCAAAGGCTACGGAGTTGCCGTCCTTCAAGGTTGTCAGCTTGAATGTAGTGTGAAAATCTGTGAATTTTATCAGCCAATGAAGAGAGATGGGTTCATAACGTCAAACTTGGGGGTAACTAAAGTCTTGGCTCTGTCTGGCTGAAACAAGAGGGCTTCGAAGACGACAGAGTAGATTTGTCCAAGACTATGATCAGTGTTGAGACAATATAATTATCTTAATAAAAATAAAAATAATTAATAGCACCTCAAAGAATAAGCAGGCAATTCTAACACATCTGCCTCTCTTGTCACGATCACACATCTATAGCTTTGGTGCCTTAGTTGGTGCCTGACTCTGCCATGAGCCAAAAAATCTGAAAATCTGCCCCACCAAACAAAAATTCACCCCGCCTCGCCTCCCATCAACCGCCAGAAATACTTGGACCTGAGCAAACCCGTCCAACCGGGCAAGACTTTGAACCGCCACTGATTGGTATTGCTTGGCCACTTTTTTCTTTGTCGGTCAACTTTTCATCTTCCCTTTCTCTTCCTTTCTCCCCCATCCATCGAACGGTGATTCCCCAAACCACCTCATATACCCCCCCTCCTCTCTCTTTGTCTTCGGTTTGGATTTCTAGACTTTTCCCCGCCGATAGTCTCCGTTCCCTCGACCCCGCCGTTCTTTTTTTTTCAGTCGTCATCGCAAAAATGGCCCCCTCTTCGTCCAAGGAGAAACGTCTCGCAAAGAAGGCTGCCGAGGGCAAGCTCAAGGGCAAGAAGGGCAAGAAGGGCGAGGAGCCCGAGCTTGATGCCAACGGCAACCCTATCAAGGATGAAGATGCCCCTGCGA
Organism: Fusarium staphyleae; assembly: GCA_017140175.1. Taxonomy (NCBI): domain Eukaryota; kingdom Fungi; phylum Ascomycota; class Sordariomycetes; order Hypocreales; family Nectriaceae; genus Fusarium; species Fusarium staphyleae. Next base: position 54,750 of record JADDON010000419.1, read on the forward strand.
CCTCGGGCGCAAAGCTCGACGAGGTGAAGCGCCTCGCCGACCAGATGGACAAGCACGGTATCTCAGACCGAGTCACCACCGGTGTCCTGGCATCTACCAAAACCAGCAAGGACGTCAAGATCACCAGCACAAGTCTGGTCTTCCACGGCCGAGTCCTTGTCACCGATTCCACCCTCGAGCTATCGTTTGGTCGACGATACGGGCTCCTTGGTGAGAACGGTTGCGGAAAGTCGACTATCCTCAAGGCCATTGCCGCCCGCGAGTTCCCCATCCCCGAGCATATCGATATCTACCTCCTCAACGAGGGTGCCCCTCCCAGCGAGCTCGGTGCCCTTGAGTGGGTTGTCCGCGAGGCTGAGCTGGAGTTGGACCGTCTCGACAAGCTGGCTGAGAGGCTCCTTGAGGAGGATGGCCCCGAGAACCCTGTTCTTATTGACATTTACGACGTGAGTTGTTCTCTTGACTATCTCTATCTCGTGCAATATATCGTATATTCACTAACACCTTGCAGCACATGGACAAGCTAGACCCCTCTACCTTTGCCACTCGTGCCTCGCTGATCCTGACGGGTCTGGGCTTCAACAAGAAGACCATCCACAAGAAGACCAAGGACATGTCCGGTGGCTGGCGAATGCGAGTCGCCCTCGCAAAGGCTCTATTCGTTAAGCCCTCGCTTCTACTACTCGATGACCCCACTGCCCATTTGGATCTCGAGGCCTGTGTGTGGCTCGAGGAGTACCTCAAGAAGTGGGAGCGAACCCTGGTTCTCGTTTCTCATTCCATGGATTTCCTCAACGGTGTCTGCTCAAACATGATCGATATGCGTGGAAAGCAGCTCGTCTACTATGGTGGTAACTACGACTCTTACCACAAGACACGGTCCGAGAACGAGACCAACCAGATGAAGGCCTACCAGAAGCAGCAGGACGAGATTGTTCACATCAAGAAATTCATTGCCAGTGCCGGTACCTACGCCAATTTGGTGCGACAGGCCAAGTCGCGTCAGAAGATTCTCGACAAGATGGAGGCCGACGGCTTCATCCAGAAGGTCGAAGAGGACAGAGTATTCACCTTCCGCTTCGCCGATGTCGACAAGCTTCCCCCTCCCGTTTTGTCGTTTGACAACGTCACCTTTTCCTACTCGGGCAACCCTGAGGACGACCTCTACCGTAACCTGGACCTAGGCTTCGACATGGACTCCCGAACCGCCCTTGTCGGCCCCAACGGTGTTGGCAAGTCTACTCTGCTCCGACTAATGACTGGCAAGCTGTCTCCAACCGACGGTGTCGTGGCCCGACACACTCACTTGAAGCTTGGCCTGTACTCGCAGCACAGCTCTGAACAGCTCGACCTGACCAAGTCGGCGCTTGACTTCGTGCGAGACAAGTACAGTGAGAAGTCTCAGGACTACCAGTACTGGCGCCAGCAACTTGGCAAGTACGGTCTCTCTGGTGACTCCCAGACTGCTTTGATGGGTACCTTGTCCGAGGGCCAAAAGAGCCGTATCGTCTTTGCCCTGTTGGCTATTGAGAGCCCCAACATGCTGCTACTTGACGAGCCCACCAATGGTCTGGATATTCCTACCATTGACAGTCTAGCGGACGCCATCAACGCCTTTAGCGGAGGTGTCATTGTCGTGTCCCACGACTTCCGGTAAGCCCTCGACTCTGTCCTTCATGGAAAACAGAAGCTAATGGTTGAATAGATTACTCGACAAGATTGCCAAGCAGATTCTTGTGTGCGAGAACAAGACCATCCGCCAGTGGGATGGCTCCATCGCCGAGTACAAGAACTATCTGCGCAAGAAGATGATTTCGGCTGGTGCCGTCTAAGGGAAAAGTACGATGCGAGATCTGATGTTTTTGCCACGAGTGCACGAAAGGGAAAATTGACTATAGACGATGTTCCACAAAAGTTGATGAATGACATTAGCATGAAGTGGATATTTTCATGGGATATCAGCAGCGCCGGGTGGCTAGACCATCAGGATATTTGATGATGATGGGCCACAAAGAGGCCACGACGACGCTAGCAGGACGCATGGGCACGGCCATGATAGACAGGCTCGAAGCGTCCACGAAGACGTGGAAATGTTTACCGGATAGATTTTTTCCTTTTTCTTGGGTCTGGCTGTTTAGAGGCCTTGATTAGTATGAATATATGGGTTTCTCCCAGAAGTAATAAGCAGAATTGCCTGTGTCACGTAGTTAGATTCGAGTAAGTTATGATGGTAACGTGCTTGTATGAAAAGTTTTAGTTAGATGTGGTTTTGTTCACGAGTAAGGCGAAACCAAAGATAAGTTCGTCGACTGATGAACATTGGGCCTGTGTCATCGACTTATGTACAGTCCTTTGAGTATCTGTCGAGTGGTATTACTTGTAGACCTATGGATCATACTGGTGTTGGTGGAGTTGGCCCCCGATAAACTACATTCAAGTTTCATTCTGTAACGGGGATTTAAAATCAACCTGACAAGCACTAGGCGTCTACAACGCAACCTCTAGAACAACCCCATAAGCCATTATCATTTCCAGAATAGATAGCATTACAATTGATACACTAGGTAAAGATATGAGGTATTTTAGAACCTGGAAGTCTTATCAATCACCCCTACTCTTGGTGGCTCGACTACCCTACAGGATCCCCAGTGACACAGGTGAAGCCTCAATCTCCGGATTCTATTTCCCGCTGCCGGAGTGACGGGTGACCCCAACGGGTTTAACGTGGCAGGGTGTAGCTCGAGGTGCGACCCACATTGGACGAGACAAACAGGGGCAAGTCGAAAGAGAGGACAAACAGCTGTTCTCCCCAGACACTTTACCTCTTTAGGCTTTGTAGTGACCAATCAAAGCAGCTACTCAGTACGTATGAGATTTGATTATACCAAAAAAAGTATAACGCATGAGCACATTAGCGGTTTCGCACATGGACAATATCCCCTGGCCGAAAGAGAAAGGGACAGGGACCGGAACCTGAAAGAAGGAAGAGGAGTTGAACGAGAACAAGAGCTGGGTAACTCGAGATCGAGGGTGTGTGTGCTTATGCCTTGATTTTGGTTATGTGGTGTTGTTGACAGCGAGTGAGCGGCATCGCAGGGCTAGAGCTGAGTTAAGGTGAGGCAATTGTTGATGAATGTATGTGCACAGCATGTCTTTTGTACGCCTGTAGCGTTGCTGATTGCACACTCGTTCAATAGCTGAGCCCATCACCATGTCCTCTTTGGGGAATAGTGCCTTGATTGAGTCGGTGTTGAATAAAAGATAGTATTTTCATCAAGGTAAGGAGTATTGCTTCATGGTCTGCGTAAATGTGTTGCGGAAGCCAAAGTAATTTCATTGATCATATTTTAGTAGGCTCAAAATACCCATGTTCTCGCTTCTCGTGGTAGCGATTTCTTGGGGATGTCTCCATTCTCTGCCGCAGCCTCCATCCGCGTGCGCGCATCACGGCCCTGGACCTCCTCCTTCAAGCCGCCTCCCCATCATTCTCATTCTCTTGACTCTGTCCTTTTCAGTTCTCCACTATCGCCATTTATCAATGCCACAGCCATCACCATCGTAACTAATTCATCAAACGATTGTGGCCCTGTTCTCCCCCATCTTTGATTTGACTTTACCTGGTACCTCTGGTACTTAGACACTTCCCTTGTCTCACATCTGCCCGTGTTGTCACTCGATCGCCATCACCACAACCTTCATAAACAAACTCCACTCTAACGTATCGATTCCCACCCATTCGTATCCCCC
>JADDON010000420.1:0-34109 GCA_017140175.1 Fusarium staphyleae
CTCCTTCTCCTCCTCCCACCCACCATCCCTCACGTCCCTCTTAACGTTAGATACCTTACTCCTCCTCCTCCTCCACCCCCGTGCTCCATAGTTATCGCGCGCGCCTCGTCTGCTTCTCCAGGCCCCGTCAAAAAATCTTCTTTTTTTGTCCTTCTTCATGAGGCCTGTATATTGATCGTATCTTTGTTTGTGCCCTCCTCTCTGTCTCTCCCCTCCCCCGTACCTACTCCCCTCTATTAGTCCCCGTTCCCTTCCTTTTTTTGCACCACCCCAGCCGCGGGCTCGGACGACGCTGGACGGCCACTGTCCAGTTCCATCTCAAGCTGCCTTTTCGTCTGGCCAACAAATCGCTTCATTCGGGTCTTGCCCCGAGTCGCCCTGTTCCTCGAATATCAGACTCACCTCACGGCTGTCGTCGATAGCTCTTGGTTCCGACCTTTGTCCCCTTCGCACGAGCATCCTTTGTAATATCGACGGTTTCTGAATCGGATCTTTTCTTGTTCGCATCCATCGCGCTCCTTAAATCCAGCCCCTCCGTTTCTGTCGCCTACGCTCGAGCAACTTCGACGCTCCACGTCGCCTCCCTTGTCCATCGCTCGGCGTCGACAGCTATAGACTGTGTTGGCCGGAATACACCTTGTCTGCAAGGCCGTCCCTTTCAGTTACGACCACAATACGCTTTGATCTCCGGGCCAATCGATCCCCGCTGCGAATAATAATCCACTATCCGGCCCGACACTCCCTCGTGTCACCGTCTCATGAGGTCGGCTAGATAATTGATAATGTCAACTTCTAGATCCGAACACTTGACTCTTGGCTATTCCTCACAGTCTGCCAGTCAACCCCGTTCTGGCTCCCCCTCCGCCAGCAACTCCCCCGTCGACCCTCTGCCGCCTTCCCGCTCTCCATTCGGCTTGCCTGGTGGTCTCAATCCCTCTGGCAAGATGGCGAGTAATTCGCGATCCGGGGCTGGTTCTCCGTCGCACGACATGTCTGGTTCCAGCCGCCTGTTCTCCAAGAGGTTTGTATATCCCCCTTGATTCCCTAGTTCAGGTCCTGTCCTCGACTTCGCTTCTAGTGTCTTCCCCAGACTCTCTGTTCGTACTTGTTGCTAACGTGGACTTTGTCTCACCGTGCAGAGCTCGAGAGATCCAGGCGCAAGAAGGCGTGCCTGGCATGCCCTCAAACCTCTGGGGTGGCCCTCCTACAAGTGGCAACTCCACGCCGCTGCGCGAGAACATCCCCGAATCCCCGACCGATGGCTTCCCCGATTTTGCCCAGCTTCCTACGCCGGACACGATGCCTCAGACGAGGCGCGCTCGCGCTGGAACCGTCCCCTCACGATTCTCCCCAGGGGCTGCCGCCAACGGCATGCTCAACGCTGCTGCCCTTGCTGCCAAGACTAGCAGGCCCACGCCAACTCAGAGCCCCTTCAAGTCGCCTTCTCCAAACCCGGACCCGCAGGATAATGCGTCTAGCAGTAGCTCAACGCTGTTGTCCCGTCTGCGTGCCGGCTCAATGCCCCAGCGAAGCCAGTTTGTTCAGATCCCCGGGACCAGCTCTCCGTTCGGTCCCTCCATCTTCAGTAGCTGGAACCCCACGGGTGTCGGTCGTGAGCGAGCTTCTACCCTTGCCAGCATCGCCAGCGTCGGCTCTAACGGCCCCAGTTCGCCGGCTCAGTCTCAGTTTTCTAAGGAGGGTAGTGGTGAGTCCGATGTGCACATGAGGACGCTGGACTACCTTGGTCTCGCAGAGACCCCGCAGCCTCCCCGCGCCCAGCTTGCGACTCCATACCTGGCCAACCTGGACTTCACCAAGCAAGCCAGCCGTTTCCGCTCCTACTCGGTGAATAACAAGGACAAATACGCCGACGATGAGGATGACTACGATGCCGATATGCCTCTGGACCCCCAGTATGTGGCAGCACTACAGGATCAGCTGGCCGCTACTAACGCCGCAATCCACAACCACAACCTTGCCGTCCAGGCGTTTGCCAACCAGGCCTCTGCCCGCCCCCGTGCTCGTACGGCTGGTGTTTTGGATACTCCCGGAAGCCGGCTCATGAGGACCTACATGTCTGGCAATTCTAACATGCCCAACCCCATTGCGCCCGCCGATATCCGTCTCCAGGAGGAAAAGGAATTTGAAGACCTTCCTCAAGCAGTTGCCGGAATGAACCTTGGCAGATCTAACAGTCGCAATGCTGGTCTTCTCAGCGCCGACGAGCAGGGCCTCGAAGGCCCTACGAGCGCCCTCTGGTTAGGCAGTATTCCCACCTCGACCACGACCTCGACTCTGATAGAGATGTTCAAGTCTCACGGTCCCATTCTGTCCGCCCGAGTGCTCACGCACAAGAACTGCGGTTTCGTGAACTTTGAGCGAATTGAGAGTGCCATCTCTGCCAAGGCCAACATGAACAGCAAGGAAATCTTTCCAGGTGCCGGTCCCATCCGCATCAACTTTGCCAAACCACCATCTGCTTCAAACACTCCTGGCCATGAAGGCGTTTTCCCTTCACCAAGCCCCGACCCCTTTGCCAAAGGGCAGGATATTACGCAGGCGGCTGGTACTCCCGCTGGCGAGAACCCCCCTGCGGTGCCCTCTACGAACGCCACCCCCAAAATGCCCGCTCTCCGTGAAATGAGCACAGATATCCTTGACATCGTGAAGCAGTTTGGCGCTTCTGAGGAGGACAAATTCAGGATCACCCGTAACCTTCAGTCGGCAATTCAGTACACCACTTTTGCTGGGGATATCCCGCCGATTCGGGAGCCAGCCCATACTCGTGTCCATGACGCGCCGAAGCTCAGAGACATTCGCAAGCGAATTGATAACCAGAGCTTGTCTCAGGCAGAAATTGAGAACATTGCTGTCGACATGCTCCCGGAGATTGCCGAGCTCTCGTCTGACTACCTGGGTAACACTGTAGTTCAGAAGCTGTTTGAGCACTGTTCTGACCAGCTTCGGGACGCCATGCTGACGGAGATTGCTCCCCATATGGCCGAAATCGGTGTTCACAAGAACGGCACTTGGGCAGCTCAAAAGATTATTGATGTGTGCAAGACGCCCGCTCAGATGGGTATGATCGTGGAGAACCTTCGCCCCTACACGGTTCCTCTCTTCCTTGACCAGTATGGCAACTATGTCCTGCAGGGCTGCTTGAAGTTTGGTGCCCCTTACAATGACTTTATCTTTGAGAGCATGCTGGGCCGCATGTGGGAGATTGCTCAGGGTCGATATGGTGCTCGCGCCATGAGGGCCTGCTTGGAGAGCCATCATGCTACCAAGGATCAGCAGCGAATGCTCGCTGCCGCAATCGCCCTTCACAGCGTGCAGCTGGCGACCAACGCCAATGGCGCACTTCTTCTGACGTGGTTCTTGGACACTTGCACATTCCCTCAGCGTCGCACAGTTCTCTCGCCTCAGCTAGTTCCTTACTTGGTGCACCTCTGCACTCACAAGGTTGCTTATCTTACAGTTCTGAAGGTCATCAACCAGAAGGCGGAGGCTGATGCGAGAGACGTTATCCTCAAGGCCCTGTTCTTTTCACCAAACGACCAGATCCTCGAGGCGATTCTGAAAGACCATCAGTGCGGTGCCACGCTCATCTTCAAGGTGCTTACGACGCCCTTCTTCGATGAGTCGATTCGTACTCAGGTGGTTGAGAATGTCAAGAACGTTCTTGTCAGAATCAAGGCTCAGCCCAATCAGGGTTACAAGCGGTTAATGGATGAGGTTGGCTTGTCAACTCGGAACGCAGGCAGCAACCGTGATGCCAGCGCCCACGCCGATCAGCGCCAGCGACCAGTCTCGAGGCAGGCGAATGCCAATGGCCACCCTCAATCTGCTCACTCTAACAAGCCTTTCTACAACCCAATGAACCCCCCATCCAACCCCCCGGGATTTGACATGCCTTATGGCGGTCAGAGAAACGAGTCAGCTGATGGTGCCGTATCTGCATTCCCCCAGTTCAACCAAGGCATGATGTACAACTCGCCCAGTGGCCCTATGCCTACCAACATCCAGCAGCAGCAACAGCAGCAGCAGATGCAATACCAGCAAATGATGAACCGTGGACCACCGCCCATGAACTACAACTTCCCTCCCATGCAGGCCGGTTACGGAGGGTTTAACGGCCCAAACCCCTCTGTTGACCAGTATCGCCAGCAGAACATGCATAATGGCAGCCCTATCCAGCCACGTGTCTCGCAGATGCCTCAGATGCCCGCCGGCCAGACTCCTTTTGCTCCCCCAGGATTTGGCATGGGCGTGGGCAACTACGGATATGGAAACATGGGAGGTATGCCCAACATGGGCTACATGCAGCAAGAGCAGGGTAATCCGAGACGCGGCCGCGTAAGACAACCTGAACCTCGCAACAGTCATGAAAGAAAAGGAGGCTAACATATTGTTTCCAGAGATAATCAAACCAACTGCGTCGCCTTAAGAACTCTTAGCATGTCACGGGTTTGGTTGCAGCTGTTCTCGCTTTTCAGACAAGTGATGGTAAATGATGCCAACAGGAGATCAGGGATGGGGTTCTTTACCTTCGGATACAGACATGGCAAGGACGGCTGCGTTGTCACGATGACCTATATAACGACGGGGTGTGTTATGTTGCGACCTTGGATGCCCTTGTTCCCTTGTTTCGACATCTGCTCCCTCCTTTCTCTTTGTTCATGAAGGGCGCGCACTTCAGGCCGGCCTTGAATGTTTTGGCGCCGCCAACAGACAACAGAGGGGAGAAGCAGAATTATTTCAACGATTGAACGAACCCGGAAAACTAAGAAAGAAATAAAACAATCGACAATTCTTGTTCAAACCAGCGGTGGCTCGATTTGGGTCCAAACATCACTGGTGATCCTTTTTTTGTCGCGGTAACTTCCACAACGAGGACTTAGATCTCTGTGGTATCCGACCTGGACTGTGGTGACCGGGATGATGGTGGGCTTTGTTAGGGATACTGGTGATGCCTTGGCGGGCAAAATGCCTGCCGAAGTAATGTTGTATATAAAATTGGAGGATTCGGGCAAGCTATAGGACATGTTTGGGACCTTGACCTTCTGACGGCCTAACCATTGATGTTATTAAAATATTACCACTGCCATGAAAGTCTCACCCAATCTACCAGATGAGGCTATCTTAGCCGTAGTTACGTCGGGAGCTATTAGTCGACATCAAGCGTACCAACAGCAAGCATGGCTCTTTGATACCGCATATATATACATACCGTTTCTTGATTTCTGGCCGTTGAGTTCACCTGATCAAAGCGCCCATGCCTCTATTCTGGAAACAATAGCTTGAAGGTAGCGTGCAGAAACCTCAACGCCTGCAAGCAAACACGCACTCTCCAGCCCTGTATGTTTGCCCTGTCACGGGGGGTTGGCGACAGGGGGGTGGCCCTGAGCTTGTGTGTTGGTTGTGACCGAGTTTTCTTTGTTGCATTTTGGGACATGCAAATAGCCTCGTGCAGGCTTCACGAACAGGAGAGAAAGACGAAAGACGCGAAAATAGAGATTTGACTATGTCAACAAATCAGATCTTTACGTGCTCACTGTAGTAGCCCCTGCAGCGCCTTCCGCTGTCGTTACCCGTCATGGTCATGTCCTTGTCATTAGTTTTGGTTGGATATCCATCATGGTTCTAATATACAAACACGTGGGGGGCCTCAAATCCCCCATATCCACTCTGGCTCAATAAGCCCCGGGGCTCTCTGAGTTGGCTCTTCTCTCGTTGTCTCTCTCTCTCTTCGTTCTTCTTGTCGCCGTTGGTCGTCGTTAAGCATGCGGGGCTGAAATGAAATAGAATGGATATAAAATGAACAGAAGAAAACTAGTTACAGGCGTGAGGGAATGAAGGGTACATGGGGTAGCATAATATTCGTGTCGTCGGTCATATCGGGAAATTGGTATAGAGATCTCGAAACTGAGGAAAAAGAAACTTTGTCTCGTGAATCAAGGGGGGTCGAGGCCGCTCCCTCTTCGGGTCGTTGTTGGTGGTCCTGTTGGTTTGTTGGTGGCAGCATCGTTTTGGCCTTGTCTATAGCTTCAATCGTCGCTGCTCCTTTCTACGTCTCCGCTCTCGTCGCTCGCGGTATTGTAGAGCTCGCTTCGCAGCTATCCTACTTGTTAGCATCACCGCTCATCCATGTAACCGGGGAGAGCAATACATACCCCAGTCTCGGGACTTGAGCTTCAGGTCCGCGTCGACCCAGGCGTAGTTTACTGCCCGCTCAGGGTACCGCTGTGCAAGGCCAAGGGGCTCCATAGGCTTGTCTTGGCTGTCACGCTCGCGGCACTTGATACTAATGTGACGAGGCTCCAGGTCGTCTTCGTTGTCGAAGCACAGCCAGCCATCCTGATCCCAGATGGGTATCCGCTGGTTCATACGGTAGTACCATGCTTGGAGCCCTTGAACAGTGCGCTCGGGGGTACGACCGAAACGGGTAGCAAACTCTTGCTTGATGCGCTGCCACTTCATCTTCTTGTCGTGCCAGGCATAAATGATGAAGTCACCTTCCTCAGTGGTGTATTTCTGGTTGATATGACGGTTCTCACCCCCCTCGGGCGGCGGGCTTGGGTAGCAATCCATTGCCCCTTGAGCGTGCGGCGAAGGGCTGCCTATTGAAAGCCCAGCATATCCGAAAATTTTGTTGTAGTTGTTGCTTTGAAGCGATTGCCGAGCATCGTCAATCGCGATAGCATACTGACCGAGGTCGGTGATAGTGGTCCTTCTAGTCGTAGAATACTCAATGGCTGGATCTTCCATGAGACGGCCAGGAAACCATGATGGTTGAGGCTGAGTGATGGACCTGAAGGGCTGAAGAGCGGTCGGGTTGCATGGTAGACTGGACATTGGCGACGAGGGAATCCCAAAGCTGACAGGTCCATGTCTCCGTACAAGAGCCTCTACACCCTGATCAAATTCCCCTAGGCTTGGCAGCCTTATTGGAGAGTTTTCAAGAGGATGATCAACATATTGCAGTCTCGGAATGGCTGCGAACTCTTGAAAGTCGGGGCAAAAGCCTATGTCATTAGTTATTAAGTGAACAATCAATGATCGGTACCAGAACTCACCTTCGATCTTGACTCTAGGGCTTCCTGACTCTGATCCTGGTGGAGTCTGCGGTTGAGTTGGGTGTTGGCAAGAGACATGGGTCGATGAATGCCCTTCTTTAGAGGCACCGGGAGACCTCGATGGGGCCTCGACGTCGTCGAGAAAAGGCTGAATACTCATGTTGGCGATAATCGATTCAATAAGCCGGCGAAATCGTGGAAATAATGCGTCGAGACTTTGTTATGATCCAGAGTGTTTGTTATGATTCAGGTGGAAGTGCGTCTCCTCTTGAAGGGTCGTCGGAGAGGTTGAGAAGAAGCACGTCGAGACTAGGCACAAAAGTTCTGTAAGGGCAAGAGCCAGTTGAAACTAGACACGCCTCGACACCACACTCAGGCAAGGGGCAAAGGGCGAACGAAGGGCTTAAGTAAAGAAGGGAGGGTATGGGCGGAGACCGTTGAAACTGCGGGTACTTTGCCCAGGCATATCACTAGACGCGAGGGATCCTGGCTCTCTTGTACTCAGCAGGCGTATGTTTCGAAGGCTCGGATATTTCGGTGTGATCAAGGGTAATCTGATCACTTTGCCAATGCAACCTTCTTCTCCTTCCGTCTGGTACCTGAATCATCGATGATAAGACGTTCTCAAAGGAAGACAGTCTAAGTGATTGTCTCGACTTCAAGGGGTCTGTGTGTCACCCTTGCTCAATGCAAAATAGACGCTACCAACAGTCCAACTTGCTGTTAGGCGAAGCGCCTCCTCTGGGGGAACACCCTCCCCCAGTTCCGCCGCCAACAGAGGGGCCCAGGTGGAGTGAAATGAAGTGAAGATATCAACCAAGAAAGTACCTGCAGTCTTGCGGGACGGCGCCACAGGTTATTGCAAACCTGCGGCGTCAAAGATTTCTGTTGACGCTTGTCAACGAGGTTTGTCCACGGCGATATAATCCACTTCCTTGCCATGACCTTTTCCTACCAGCTGCCATCTACCGTCCGCGGCGGAGCACTCGCAGTCGTGTATATGCACCCAAAGATGGCGGCAGGACTCATCCTAGGAGCAGCACAGCTAGGTCTCCAGAAGCCGCGGGAGCCCCCGGTGCAGGCAACTCTCCCTGATGCTACTGTGATGCATGGAACCCAAGCACCTACGGCCCAAACACGCAAGATCAAGGGAGTAAAAGCTTGACTTCATAGCCCCAAGCAGAAGAGGGACCCGCACCGCCTGTACGCAAGGGGAGGATAGTTAGCGGAGCAATCCATCCCTAGTTCGAGGCACACAAGCGAGCCTCACTGTAAAGAAGTGTGCTATAAACGCATCATGGTCCCACAAATAGGAAAGGCAACTAACATTCGTTGAAGAGGCTACTCGCACGGGCCTTATCATATTCGACAATCATCCTGCACAGCTGAAAGAAGCTCTGAAAGTGCTGAAGGTAAGCACTGTGAACATGGGCTGGTAACAGGGCATGCTGGTGTGCTGGGATTTCCAATCGAGGTGGCCCATGCTCATCTCCTCAATTGGAGTGCTGCGTCCGATTGACCCAGTCGTATCCATTTGACGCACATCAGATCGAAGTTGCACTGTCCGGGGCCGACCCTGCCTTTCAGATCCCGGCTAGATCTCGCTCGACTGGTCCAAGGGGCATCGGAGACAGGGCTAAAAGGCCGGGGTTGCCACTGTGCTGGGGCATCCAATTCTGGCCAATCCGCTGTCACTCGACCACCATGAGCCGACAACCTTTGTAGAAACTTTGTTTGCGACCCAGCCTCTCGAGCTTGTTGGACGGCAACGACGCTCACGAACCGTTGTGCTGGAACGGTGGCAGCAAGCGGGCGCAAAAATACCCATGATCACCTGCTTTTCCAGTCGAAATTGGGTTGTATTTGCGAAACGTCCGTGATGCCACCCGCTACAGTAAGGCATGGTTGAGCAAAATATACGTGCATTATTGGCTGCCAACTTGGGTCCTCTGCACGCGGCAGACGGGGAGGGGAAGTGCAATAAGTGCATTCTGACCCACAGACGGCAGTCTAGCCTGACAGCCGCCACGGCGGCCGCGATGATTCAATGGCTCTATGGAGATAACATCGTCAAGACTAGACGAGCGTGTGCCCATAGCGGATGGGGGAGATGAAAGGCAAGTGTGGGGCAAGAGACTATTACCATCCAAACCATCCAACATAAAAAACAACAGTGTCTTGCCTCTTTTCATCTTGTAGGGCATGGCCCCCGTGCTCAGGATGAAGGGGAAAGAGAAGCAACCCGAAGAATTACCTCATGATATGACCACAGTGCACGGTGAAAGCGAAGTACATCGGGTCAAAATCAGACAGATATCGTGTCATGGAACCCTTGCTCCGCTTGAGGACCGAATGGCTCATCAACAGCGAACTACGCAGTCGAATTCGAGCTTTTCATCGACAAGTCATTTCGTTTTGGTGATAAAAGTGTAACGATTGGTACTGTGTCTTGTGCGTGTCTTGATGACGATGCAGGGTCGTTTCGGCTCCAACTATGGAGGGGGCGCGACCGTAGCATTGGGGGATGGAAAAGCAGGTTGGAAAGTGACATTATCTGATAGAATCCAGCGGTGGACTTTTTTCTTTAGCTCTGCAAGACTCCCGTTTGGTCGTTTTCGTAGCGATAGCTCACATTTAGCACTGGGGGCCCTGTTCACATCTCCGGGTGATGGGCGTTTGAAGACGGCTGAGCCACCAGATTTGCTATCACATTAGGTTGATGGTTGATAGCAGATAGTGCCAGATGAGATCGACTGGGGCCACTTACATCCCGTTGCACCGTCCATAACGGCGGTAAAGTGACTGGAGCACTCTCATGGCATCGTAGCATCGCAGATTAATCCTGGCAGGTTTCTGTAGTAAGAGTATGCGGCAGGGCGTCATACGTAGGGCTCTCTCTCTCTCTCTCTCTCTCTCTCCCATTGACGGCCTTAGCCTGGAAAGACTGTGCCACCAACAGCGCCGAGGTTGCTTCTTGCTGTCCTTGGCTTCAAGGAAACGATACAGCGGACGCACGTTGAACCATGCCCGCCACAATATGCCAACCCCAATTCGGCAGACGGTGCAGAACGGCGTTGTTACCGGGGGGGCTTGTTGATTTGTGGCCAGCGGCTCAAAAGTGAGAGATGATGGTTGGATGCCGATGAGTCAGGTAAACGCGCTGTCGGTGTCACCAGCTGCGATTTCAGTGACCGCTTGTTTGATGAATCGTCAACAATATGCAGCAAGGATGGTGAAAGCTTTTGGTATAATCAGGCGAGGGAGAAACGTGTGCTCTTACAACCTGAGGCATGAATAACGGAGGCATTCGTTCATTCTGTTCATTCTATTCCATTCCATTCAAAGAAGGCGCGACCATCACCGTCAGGGACGTGCGTACTCCGTACTCGTACGTAGCACATGACCGAAGCGCGCCCTCTCAGCCTCCTTCCATTCATCTTGAGTTTTTCCGACGCGTCTGTCGCGCTAGTTGTCGGTCGTTGGTGCCGATGCTCTTCGGCCGCCGTATCTCAGCAGCCACAGAAAATCTCCCGTCTCCGATCTAAGATAGTTAATTGCTTTTCATCTTGTCCCAAAACGTGGAACGTGTCAGTAACTGTCACTATAATTGCTTTTCAAGTTTCGGGTGCCACCATCTCTCGACCTTGCCCCATGACGCTTTACCGAATCCCATCATCATCATGGCCGACACCACTTATAGACTTCATCCCCGAGCCAGATACCTACTATTATGTTACTTTCCAGGCATGACTCGACCCTCTGCCTTCGCCTCCGAACGCAAACCTTTGTCTATCCTTACTCAAGTTGAGCAGTCTCCACCTACCCACAGACAGTCCCTTCAAGAGTCGCGCCCCGGACCGGGAGGACCGGGTAGACGGACGATACGGGCCGTTCGATCTTTGCTGCAGCTGAACTCTCCTTGAATGTCTCTAAACTCATCAGAGGCAGGGCGAATGGATGAAAACAAGGGCCAGAGAGCAGAGGTCCTGGAGACTTCAAGCAATTTTCGATCGTCTTTGGACAGACACCCGTGCCTTTGTCTTGCTTGATCACAGTCAGTTCCCAACTGAAGGTGTGTTACACACGCAAAGGCCGGACCTCCTCGCTGCCTCAGACAAACTCATCTACAATAATATCCGTGATGCTTGGCCGCAATATTGCATCTCATGGGAACGAAGGAAGAAAGCGGTCGTACAGCTGGTAGATACAGCCCTCAAGGGGTGAATATGTGAAGTGGGTGTAAGAGACCCGCTGTTATTCAGCTAATATAGAGTCTAAGAGCTACCAAACAGGACCTAAAAGGAATAGTAGAGCTAAACTATATCTTAACAGAACCATACCATTATGACATACTGTTCTGCTAAGAGATAGGTCAATCTACCTAAAATGAAGTGGATCCCATACACCCACTGTTATCCACGCAATACAGAGTTTAAGACCTACCAAACACGATCTAAAAGGAACAGTAGAGCAAACTATATCTTAGCAGAGCTGTACCACTTATGCTATAGTGTTCTGCTAAGAGATATGTCAATATACCCAAAATAAAGTGGATTCCCTACACCCACTTCACATATTCACCCCTTGAGGGCTGTACAAGGGGGCCCTGGTTCTTTGAGGTTGACCAGAAGTTACGAAGTAACGTGCCAAGAATACTCGGCCATGCAAGGCCAATTATCCCTTTGATGTCATGATGTCATCTCCTAGCCAGGGACGACTCGTAGCGAGGCGAGTTTTGGACTTTGTCACTTCTCGATTTAACCCTTTGCTTACAGTTGCAGTCACAAACTAAGAGTCCCCACAGTCTCGACCAGTTGAGAAGTGGCAGTATGCATTTCCGCAAGGGAGACTCGAAGATCGGGGGGTAGTAAGGGAAGTACGGAGTACGGTAGCTCGACAACGGACGCTATCTCGGGCGCGTCCCCCGCTGTCCTTAGCGATCTACGGAGTTCTGTACTGTAACAGTTAGTCGATCTTGACTTTTCCTGCAGGGGTCCATACATAGATCTACGGAGATCCCGCTGCGTTGCACAGGACAAGTTCCGTTACATCTGGGGCTGCTTGTTTCCAGCACGACGAGAAATGCCGGATATAGGACCTCATCCACAATGATTACCGCACCACCGTGGTTCGTCCGCTACACATGGCTTAAAGACTCGAAACCTCTTTCAAACTGGCACGGTCTCTTCTCGCCAGTAGCACTGAACCTCGACGTAACTGCACCGGGACTGATTCAAAGCTGTCAGCGACTTGTTAGCCCCGGGCTTGCAGTGGCCGGTTCGTCTTTTTAGCCGCATGCTGGCTGCTCGGTCATGCTTTGCCTGCCGCGTCCCCCTGCGAATAAAGTACCTACCCAACAAGGGTTTTCCCATAAGACAATACCCGATGGCAGCAGTCTGAAACCCAGTAACTTATCGGGCTTGTCCCGTGATCGAGAGATGGATGCCGTTGCTTGGGTATTTCACGTCCAGCACCACTTATTGTGGTCTAAGAACAAAAGTCACTCGAGCTGTTACCAAATAGTTATTGGCAACAATGCTCAAGTCCGGTCTCGTCTCTTATGCCTCAATGTTCAGGTTTGAAGATGGCGATAGGCAAGTTACCTAGCTTCAACATTGCAGTCGAGAGCGGCGTCGATGGGCTCCATTACATCTAACTTGGGATATGAAGCTGTTATTCATAAGCTCACTCAACAGTTCTCGATGTATCCACAAGCCCAAACTACCAATGCCAGGGTTTTCCTGTGCGCCAGACAGTGGCAAGGTTCTATTTCGCCAACTACACAGTCATCATAGCCCTCCTTTGGGCCCATGCTCGTCTGCAATTGTTCCAGTAGGGGTCCTGCTCTATATCCTCAGTTCCTGGGGCGTCTATGGATAGGGTCAGTCGACTTGTTTCGAGTTCTCGGCACTGTACCGTGAGCCGGGCTGTTGGGCTGAATCTCCAGGGCCTCCGAATGGCATGCTCCCGTGTGCCACCAACAGACGACAGGCATCTCAGTTGAAAGCCTTTACAGTTTGGAGTTTGGATCGACCTGTGTCATGGATCCAGTTCCCGGAAACGATTCATCCCCCGAGAACCTCCTGATATTGGCGTCAGCATGGACCGAAATTTGACGTTGCACAAGTAGATGGCGGTGAAAGCAAGCAACAACCAGGGGCATTGAAAGGTACCAACTCACCATCCACGCTCTTCTCCAGAACTTAGAAAGCTGCAGTCGCTATCGAGCTCGCACCGCCATCCCTCCGCAGATCCGGCTTCGCTTATGGGCGATTCGGATTCGTCCGTGGTGGTTTGTTTGTCAGTCCCCTGCTGCTGCCGATGAGCGAGGGCCATCTGATCCGCAAACCCACCAGGGCTTGAAGCCGTGCTTCTCTGCATGCCTCGCCGGCGGTAGACGCTCAGCCCGCAGGTGAAGGCACCGAAATCTTCTGTTTCGACACTGTCTGGGATGCTCCCGGTGAGGACGCGGCCCAAGGCGATGACAACGGCAGCATGGGTGCATAGCACCACTGCACGTCTCCCCTCTGCATCGCAGCGGTCGATGATGGCTTGCACAGCCGCTGCAACTCGCCGATACAGATCCTGGATGGTTTCGCCTTTCCTTGATGGGGTTAAGGCAGACGCATAGCTTTCGTCGTAGGCTGGAAATAGAGCCTTGAGTCGCTTAGGCGGTGCTGGTATTGGATGATCGAATGGAGCTGCTCCAAAGAACTCACCCAACCCGTACTCTGGGCGTATCGTAGCGGCCGTTGCGTCCTTGAGTTGCTTCTGCTTTAGCTCGGTAAAAGGCGTAATTGTTTGCAGACATCGGTAGTATGGACTAGAGTATACGACGTCGATGGGAGGATCCAAGGTCATCAGATGCTGGCCCAACTCCTTTGCTTGTGAGACTCCATGTGATGTCAAGGGTGGATCAGCGGGGATGCCCGTTGGTGACCGTATGGAGGCGGAGTAGACACCGGTCAAGGGGTCAACGCTCCAGCCTGATCTGAACTGATAATGATGCCAATCTGTCAATATCAAGAAGGGAGTCTCACGACTGGTTTATGCATAGTGCATCCGCTCTGGTCAAGACTTACCCCGTGACGGGTGACGTAGATGGCCTCGAGAGACATGTTTTTTCTTTGGTTGGACAGCAGATACTGTAGATACAGCTGAGTGTTCTCGAATCTTGTTGCTCAGGTCCTGATATAACAGGCGGCTACTGCTTCTCCGCGTGCTGTACGGAGTACAATTCAAGATCTTGGTGGACCTCGGGATCTCGGGGCTCGGAGCCCACATGACGGACACGCTTCGGTCCCACCTTTTTTCCCAGGGCCGATCGTCGACAGAAACAACTTGTTGTTTTCTACGGAGTCCAATACTGTACCTAGCTAAGCCGAGCTTCTAGTTAGCCTTAAGTCTAGTGTCAGATCTTGAATGTGACTACGAGTGTTTCGTGATTGGATTCGACAGTTAAGCTTGATTGTAATATGCTTTCTTGGCATTGTAACAGCCGACAGATGTAAGCCACCCTGTGATCGTTACCTCGTTCGTCCGCTCTCAAATGAGCAACTCCCATAAACAACCTAACGAATGCAGGATTCATCTGGTTAATTTTCATGATTTGAAGTGCCATGAGGCTTACCAAGTCCCTTCGAACCAGCGACAACGTTGCTGTGGACGTCTCAATCTTCCTGCTATGTTCAACCAAAACAACATAGTGTTACAGCTTCATTTGATCCAAGACATCAGTTAAAATCCTAGACTGGAAACTCAGAACATCTAGTTACTCGACCTACACATCCTCATAATCTGCACTCTTTACAACACTGCAGGGTAGCCCAAACTATAGCTGCCTGAATAGGAAAAGTAGTTAGATGCGGTGGCTGACATCAGCCATAAGCCATATCACGTATCCATACATGATATATCCGTAGACTAGGTTAGTTATTGAAATGGCTGACATGAGCCTCCGTGACACCCTCTGCCAGGTCTCACAATTGTTCTACCACTGTATTTACACGAGCGTCGTTGAGAGCACACCTTCCTAGAGAATTGTATACCATGGAAGAAGGCTTAATTACTCACCCAACACTGTCCACGGAGCCAAATACAAGTGGTTGTTGTAAGCCACCAACCGAGAAGAAACGGGTCGTCCGCCGCGACCCGGTAAAAAGGCGCCTGCAAAATCGTCTTGCCCAAAAAGCGTACCGTGAGTTCTACCTGAGGGGATGCCTTCGGTTGTCTTGATATAAGTTGATTGTGGTTTGTGTCACTAGATAAGTGGCTGACATGATCCTTTTCAGGGGAAAAGCAAAAGAAGCGTATACAAGACCTTGAGCGTCGCGCTGGAGAGACTGGCTCTGGTGTCCAAACAGAATCCTCCACTTCTGATGATACAGAGGAAGTCAAGAGTGCTGCTCTATATGAGCCTGGACTCAGTGGGGATTTCCTTGATATTGGGACTGTCAATCCCTCGTATCTCCAGACTGACACCGGAGCCTCGGCCTTACAGTCAACGGGGGATATCTGGAACCAAGATCTCCTCTCAACGGGCATTGACCAATGGCTTTCAGAAGCTCCTCTATCCGAAGAAGACAACTCCGCGATCCTCTTCTTCAACTGCGGCTGCCCCATCCTCCACGTCCCCATGCATTCATCCCCCGTCCTCCTGCCCGTCATCCCAGACCCCTACATGAACACGCTCCGCATCGACACAATCTGTGTTGTGGGCGCCCTCATGGAGAACTGCCTTCAACTCGGCGTCACCCATGCCGCATTCTGCGCCGATGACAGCGTCTCGCCCTTCTTTTGGCCCCACTCAAGCGCCGAGTCCGGCAGCGGCGCCGTCATCTCGGCGGTTCAGCGCGGGTTCCGCACGCTGCACTTTGATCTTCGGCCTACGCACCGGCAGATAGTTATGGAGCACCACCCCTTCATCGATGTGATTCCCTTCCGGGATATCAGGGACAATCTCATCGATCACATGTATGTCATGGATGAGGATGAGTTCTTTCACGATTCGTTGAATCACTTGAAGTGCTGGGGGAGTATCACGGGGGCACATACAGGGACACCTTGGGATAGCCGGAGCTGGGAGGCGACTGAGATGTTTTTGCAGAAGTGGTCGTACATCGTGGGAGGTGAGGATGGTGAGCTGACAAGGAACTCACGGTGGTGGAGATCTCTGAGGGGTGAGAGGGTTATCACTAAGGTGTTGTGATAGATGTACTCTGCGAACGACAATATTCAAAGTTCCTAGTACTATGATGAGTCAAGACCTCCGTGGCGAACTCTCCAATGTTCCAAATCTTTGTTCAATGTAGGACTCTGAAGATACGTCTGTGTTGATACGTAGAATGTAACTCTTTGGATGCATGCATATGCTCATAACCTAGAAAACACCTGTACGAACAGAAATGCCCTGATCTACCATGACGCCGTCCACTGATAAACATCAGCAGGTTAAAATAACCGTCCCAGAATGAACACCAGTCAGTTGACTCCAACCACGTATTCCCAATACTTTCCCATACCTATGTCATATATCAAGGCTTTGCATCGCAGCGTGCAGTCGCCTACAACTGTCTTTCATATCATATGAAAGGCTCACATGACAGCACATGAGCCCAAGGTACGAGCCCTCCGACGGCCTGTGATACCGTCTTCTTCATCCAAGTGGAGGGCCTGGGCTTCACGGGCTCGACGCCTGCGTCTCCTGTAACCCGCGCCCACGACACCCGCTTCCTCTGTAGCCTGCATGTAGTCTGCCCACTTCCTTTCCAGACGACCGGCGGCCGCGAGGTCACCCCGAAGAACTCGCTTCTGGTGCTCGTCAACGGTCATCTGGAAGCCGTAGAAGCACTTGAGCCCGATTATCTCGGAAGGGTAGCTCACCCGGCCGGGATGACCAGAGACAGCCTTGACCTGGGTATTCCGGAAGAGTACTTCTCGGACGCCAGCCCAGGTGACATTCTGACAGTCATATACAACCATCTGTAGAGTGAGTTCTGGTCGAGACCCTGCTTCCATGGATCGTTCTGAGCGCTTCATGACCATGGCCGCTGCCTCGGCGAGAACAAGGTCGCTGACCCTGGTGTTGTCCAGATCAATACTCTTGAGCTTGATGCAGCTCTGCAACACTGGTAGCATTCCTATGTCGCCAAGGCTCTCGCAGTAGCTGAGGGAAAGGTGTTCCAATGAGGCTGCACATGGCGCCTTGGCAAGATGCTCGGATAGAATTGAATTGGACAGATTTTCAAGGTCCTCGAGCTCGAGATGTGTTAGCCGGGGGGTAGATGCTAATATACCCTCGAGAGCTCCATCATTAAGTAGTTTGCAGCCAGAGAGCTGCAGACCCTCGAGATCCGGCACAAAATGACCCAATGCCTTCACACCTGCATCCGTAAGTCGAGTGCAGCGACTTAGATCTAGGTGGCGAAGCTTTCGAGAAGGGACAATCGGCCGATCGGTAAGAATATCGACTTCGGGCTCAACACCTTGTACCATGACCCTGAGAGCTTCATCGTTGAGCTCATCGCATCCACTCAGAACCATCCTCTCCAAGTTGTTTGTCTTGAAAATAGCCTCGGCCGTTGCCACGTTGTCGAAGCCTCTCACCTCGCCGGCTCGGAGATCCCTCAGCTTTGGGCATGCTTCGACCACAGCCTTGACGCCTCGTGCATCCACCTTGCCGCACCAAGAGATATTGAAAATTTCGAGTTGGGGACAAGATTCAGCAATGATCCTGCACGAGGTATTGGAAACCGCGGTCAGTCCGGTGAGGTTCAGACTGACTAGCTTCTCGTTGCTTCGCAATAGACTGTGAAGTGTGTTCTTGTGGAAATTCTGGCAACCTTCTAGGGTTGCGTTCATGAGATTCTTACACGCCTTGACGATGAGCTCAGTGCGCTTGTAGTGCTCGACCTGGACACAGCCTCGCAGGTTGAGATCCTTGATAAAAGGACCAGCAGTCATGATAATCCTGGCCAGCGACTCGGCTGGGATTTCCCGATAGAATTCCGAGGCATCGAGAGATGTCCACAGCTGGCCATCAAAGCAAGTCTTGTAGAACGACTTAGACACTCGAGACGCTTGCACAAGCTCCTTTGGTCTGAAGAAGGAGAAGATGTGGATTCGCAGCTCATTGGGTATCTTATCCCAAAAGTGGAATGGGGGCTTTTGTAGCGGCTTCACGCCAGGACGAAGTCGAGTCTGGCCATCTTGCTTCGCTCGGAGGTCGGATGGAAGTGGCGCAGTCGCAGGAGTCGAGACGGACGTGCCGTTGTCGAGTTTTCGAATAGCTAAATGGCTTTCGATTCTCTCAAAGGGAAACTCTCCAGACGAGTGTGCACTCGGTACCGCGGTAGTGGGCAGGCCCAGGGGCGAAGGCTGCGGGGTTGGCGAGCGGACGCTATGGGGAGTCTGAGGAGGCCCAGCAGCAGCGAGGCTGACACACGAGAGAGTGCTCCGCGTGCTGTAGGGGCTTCCAACGGATCTTGAGCGACGTAGTCCGCTTAGTGAAGGCGTCGACGATATTCGCTGAATGCTCCGGAGCAGACGGTGACGGCCCTTTCCCTTGACCGGCATGTCCGGCGCTGGCGGAGTGGATACGCCTTCTGGGGCCGGGCTCGGCATGCCGGAAGACGCTATCTCGTGCACATCCATGGCGAGTTGAAGTCGATCACGACCAAATTCGAAGCGGAAAAGAAGAAAATATGTTCGGAAAAGTATAGATCTTGCCCTTGGTTCCTTAAAATGATGCTCAGGATAAGGAGACGAGAAGTCGTCACTGATGATTGTACTCGTTTCAATGCCGCCGATCGGTCCGGTAGTGGGGGTGGTTGGTACGCTCCTCGACGGTCGCTGACGCTGAGGTAATTGCTCTATTTCATCGCTGTCGAAAGAGGTCGAGTAAGGCTTGTAGAGGCTGTCGACCGGCGAGGCTTAATAAACAGAAAACGATAGAAAAGAACGCAAAGATTTATCGTTAAGGGATAAGGATGAAGTGTTGGAGCTTGATCTTTTTCCTTTGGGGGAAGCCGACAAGATCAGCAGACGACAGGCTGATGGTGGGGGTGGTCAGCGGGGCCGTTGTCGTACTTGGGGACGAGGCGTGAGGGCTTCTAGGAGAGACAATGAGTAGACGATGGGGGTTTATTCGAGGGCACATGCCCATAAGAGGAGAAACATGACCGTGATCACCAGAACGAGTGAGGTTGAGGAGGGGAAGAAAGACCAAGAGCCAGAAGCCTTTTCTTAAGAAACCGCGCCGGAGCAACTCTCTGCACCAAGATCGACAATGGAGAGTTAAGCAGAGCCCAGACGGTTGAGAGGACCCTGCTTTCCGGTCTATGGCACGCTAATCCCCACTATTGCTCTTATCGTGCTGCAGCAGCGGCGGGGTCGGCTACAGAACTAACGCTACGGCTGTAACTTAGAGACCCGATAACTTTTGGTGGGATGGCAAAGTTGGGGCTACACCTTCGTATCGATAAGGGGTTTGGTAGACTATCGGCGAGTCCTGGCTGGAATGAGACCTTGGTGGACGACATGGCGGAATACACGAGGCGAACCATCCCCCCACGAGCCCTGAAGCGGACAAGAGTGCCCAGAAATCCAACGGGGCGATGGTCCGGAGACCAATCATTTCCTGGCTCAATGGCTCAAGGTCCTCTCTTCAAGGGGCAAGGGGCTTTTCAGGGCCTTGCTGGTGTGCAGCCTTCTCCACCCCTCCCATCCATCTGAGCCGAGCCATTAGGCCATCCCTGACCCGGGGAACGATCTCTGGAGTTGTCCGCGTGGTACGCTTTCTCCTCGTGCTGTGCTATTGTGCATGTTGACAGGCGTAGCACGCAACAGACGGCTGAATGATGCTTCTTCTGGGCACTTTCTCTTCCGTCGAAGATGCTAGAGCGTACCTTTCTTGTTTGAACGTCCTTTGCCGATAAAGTTCCCAGAATTACTGGACATTTTAGACCTTGAAAATTGCTCGCCCCGGGCCATCATTACTGCAAAAGGCTACCTGCCGTTGCTTCGAGGCCCGAGCCAGCTGCACCGTCAAGGCGTTGACCAGTTCCAGACAGCCTCCAACAACTCCAAGGTTCGATGCCAAGAAGCCCCGGGCCCTTGCTGCACGTAAAACTGTATGTAGGCACCATACCAGATGGATGGTCCCTGACTCAAGGGTCCAGCCGCTTTGGTGGACCAACCATGTGAGGCAACTTCTCCGCACTCGGGTTCTGGAAGGCGGTCAGAATAACGTCTGACTGGTGAGGGAATAAATAAGCGTCGAGTATAACAGAAATATGAGCTGAGACCTTTTTCTTTGCGTAGCTGCATCGCATCGAAGCGGCATGCCTCTTGTGGAGCGCTTGGTCTCGTTTCCTTCTTCTTGTATCCGTAGACTGCCATCAACAGGGTCGGCCGGGTCGGCCGGCGCTCAATATCGAAAGCCCGGGGAAGAACCCCACCCGAATGCCCCTCACTTCTAGACTCCGGATGTGAACCCCGCGGAGCTGTTATCGGGATCCTTATCTACGGATACTCGACCCTTCATTCTTCAACCATGGGTAACTTGGTTACCGCGTTCTGGGAGAACCCCTCCTGGTTCACAGATGCTCATACCTCTTTATCGGTAAGGCTGAAGATGCACCTCTTCCTCCTTTTTGGGAGTATCAAGCGTCCTGTTCCCCCCTTTGGCGTCCACTAAGGGCGATCAAGGCTCTCAAGTGACAGCCCCTAACTCCCCGAGATCATCTGCTCTGGTGTCTTGGCTATATCAACCATTCGGGCGCCTCCTGGGCATTTGAAGGTGTTGATAAGCATCAATCGGCCTGACCACTTTCTGCATATCGCTGTCGCGTGCCATTTGAGGGTTGGTATCTCCCTCCGATGTCTTGTGACTGTGTCACGCTTTGTACTGTAAACCCACCAAAAGCTCTAGACATTGGTTTTGGTACCAGGTCTGCATTGGATCTGCGACTGGCGAAATAGTCTTGTTGGATTCCAAAGCTGAACCGAATAGAATTCTGGGGACTTCGAATGCCTACAGCCGAGAACTCCAGGACATGATAACCTTTGTCTATCCTGGGGAGTCCATTTCTGAGCGAAATATCTGAGACAACTATCAGGAGCTTTCAATCGTCACTCTATTTATCGTTTTTACTTGTATTCTACGATGAATATCTATATGATACTAGGAGTGCTGTGAGCTCTCGTTATGTACGTATTAAGTTTCTCGTTATTTTTGATTGTTATGGCCGTCCAGTGAGTGGTTGGCCGTACTCTGGCTGAATGACTCCCAGGCAAAAGCAATTGGCAATCTCGGATGGGTCTCCACATGGGTCCCAAAAGGGGAACCGACTATCCGTAGTTATGTTAATATCTCCTTTTCCTTTTCATTCTGGCTTCCTCACATGTTTTCGCGTGTTCCTACGACCCAACGGCCTGTCTTCGCAACTCTCGCTTGTTCAGATGGTTGCTTGTCCATGGATGAATACTAACGTTAGGTTAGATTATCCACAGTTGTTCGGAGTGCTCGGGCAACTACGCACTGCAATACTACGAAAGCCTGATCTAGTGTTATTGGTGACTAAGTGGTCATCCTCGTGTCTATTCCAAAATAAGCCTTTCAAGCTTCAAGTAAGGTTTCGAGTTCCCTGAGTAACAAGGGGCAACAACACTCAGGAACACTCGGGACTCACATGCTTATCGTTTTGTTGGGATGCTTTTGTGTACATAAATTGGAAACCGCATCATGCCCTCGACTTTGAAGATGGCTTTCTCTGTGGGCCCATTTGCCAATGCCGCCGATACGCTACTTGTACTCCGTACAGTCCCCTAGTTTAGCGGCGGTCGTCGAGAGAGGGATCGAACTCAGCAGAGTCATGAGACTAAAAGGAAGAAAAACTCAAGTCTTCTTTCCTGTTGGAAACTGCAAAAGTAGGGTAGTTGGGTCGCACTGGATCTGTAGACGACTCCATTGAACTGACAGAGCATACCTTCACATCAATGTTGATGTCGTACAACATTGATCTCGGATGCGTTGCGTCATTTCCCCGTGTAAGCTCCCGTCATCTCAAGTGTCGGTCCCTTCGAGAGTTACAGTGATTCCAGGGTCTCAACCTGTTGGGGTTGTCCGTCTGGACACTGCGATCCATGGATCTCTGTCGACGCACTGCAACCCTCCCTGTACATGGCGCTGTAATCTGTGTGACTATGTTGACCAACCAATCATGGCGCTTTATTCTTGCACTCACCAAAGCCCCAGCCTATGATAACGGCTCCAACCTGCGAGAGATGGGTCGGATCCAATGTATTCCAGGTTAGCCTCTCCATCTTTCCTCGAAATCATCATCATCCTCCCTCTCCCCACGAGCCATACGACTGAGACGGCCAGCATCTATCCCTCTCCTTGCACCTCTTGGCACTCTACATGCACATATCCTGAGTACCATACTCATTGAATCCTCGTTTTGCATAAACCCTATCATTATTCCATCTTCTGTAACCTGCCTCTTTTACAACAGACCAACCGTTTTCCTTTGTCGCCCAGGTCACAAGCCAAGACCCAACACCAAGCCCCCCATTTCCAGTCCCTTCGACCTTCGCCCCCGAAGCTTGACCTTGGAATATTGACAGTTAACCCTTGACGACTCCCTGCCTCGCCTCGCCTTCTCTTCGTCTCCTTGGGACATCCACAGCCGACGCCTTTTAAGTGGCAACGACCTTGGATATTGTATTCAACTTCCGGGCAACCCAGCCGACCGAGATTTGCTGCTCCAACCCCGCCATTCTCAGAGCACACTCTCGCCGCCCTTCCGTCCCGTCGCGATCTAACCAGTGGTTTTGGCCTGCCCTCGGCCGACTCCAATTATGCTACAGATGCATGGCGGACAGCACAATCATGGTATTTTTTACCTTCTGCTGCATGTCAACGCTCGTCCCCCACCAACAGCTGACATGATCCCACTGTGCAGGCGCCGAAAATCATACCGGGGACGAAGAACGCGGACGGGAAAAGATGCCGGCGCCGCTCTCGTTACCGAAAAACCGTAGCACCGGGAATTTGGCTTTTGCGAACGAGTCTCCCAAAAAAGACCGCAGCAGAGTACGGATGTCGCTGGATGCGGCCGCAGCCGCTGCGGCTGCTGTGGACCTTGAAGCTCTCACCAGGTACGTCGAGGGGAAACATGTGTAACGGGGTCGATCAAAGGCGACCAAAACCAGCCTGCGTCTCTGCTGACCACCATATCAACCACAGGTCTCCCATCATGACCGACCACGAGCACGGCCTAGGTCTTTCTGGTCTTCGCCGAATAAGACAACAACGTCCTCCATCACGACACCCAACACTACCTGGATCTCGTGCATCCTCTCGAAGCCCATCCGTAGCCGCTCTATCTCGTTCTACATCTATGAGTGCCATGGCTTCCAGCACGGGCAACCTACCGCTGACCGGTGGTCCGACATCTCCCAGCTTCTCTGAGGACCTCTCCCGCTTTCCCTCCGAATCTTTGCACTCCTTCTCCTTTGCCAATCAGTCCGAGGACTTTTTGCACAATCGACAAAATGTTCTGAAGCGGTCTATCGAGTTTATGAAGGATCATATGGGTCTTCCAATGACCTCGTCACAGGCGGCCCTCGCAAGTGCGCAGGCCAGGGTGAGCGGAGATGTTGAGACTCAGAACATGCTAGACTTGCTTGCTCAAGCCCAGTTGATCCGGGCTGGGAACTTGCCAAACCCCGATGATTCTTATCTACCAGCTCCTCTGACTGGCCCGGCAGAGGTATCCGACAATAATGTCTTTGACAAGAATTTTGATCCTCGAGCGTCGAATACTGATTTGACAAGATCTCGACAGCTTTCGCCAGCCCCCGCTCGCCGGTCCAGAGTTGAAACGACCAGGAGGTTTAACCTCGCTGACCCTACGGCTGCGGATGCTGCTCGCTCTTCCGAACTGCCGACTCGGACTCCAAATAATGGAAACCAGGCCACTACAGATAGGACTACGCCTTCTCGACCAAAAACCCTGAAGCGAACAATGACGGATGTAATGTCAGTTTCTATGCAGGACAAGCTGATAGATACAATGTCCCAGCCATTCTTGGCCGGCCAGCCCATGTATCAGGAGCCATTGACATCTCCCGCCTTCGCCCAGCTACCCAACTCCTCGGCATCCAACTTTCCTACTCAGCTAGGCCCTTCTGTACATGGACACACAAATCGATGGGTCCCCGCTGCTCAAGCAATTTTTACAACCGAAGTGAAACCCCCGTGGACTATCATCGCCGCCAATGATCTCGCTTGTCTGGTATTTGGTGTGACAAAAGCCGAAGTACGCAAAATGGGCATTCTGGAGGTGGTCCAGGAGGAGAGAAGGGCGTGGCTTGAGGGAAAGCTTCTGCGCAAAGCAGAGGATGAGTTTTCTGAAGATCAAGTTACGTCAGGACAATCGACACCCGCCGCATCAGCAGCCTCAGCACTGCTCAACGGCCGGTCTGGCATCACAGCTCAGCTTTTGAGTAAGCCAAACTCAAGGACTCAGCCACGGAGCTACACACAGCGCCGCGCACAAACTGTTCATAGTGGCGACCCCAATCCTCCAAAGACTAGCGGCGGCGGCCACCATCGAAATACGCTGTCCAGGGGGGTTCTTCTTTGCGGTGACGTTGTCCCGATCCAGAAGCGAAATGGCGCCACAGGCTCTGCCAGCCTATGGGTAAAGGAGAAGAAGGTCGGTCTGATTTGGGTCCTGGAAGAAATTCATGAAGACGTGGCCTATATCTCCCTGGATGAAGACGGGATCGTCCAAGAGGTATCTGGTTCCACTGCTCCCATCTGGGGACTTGAGTCAATTGCTTCCGGCTTTGATATAGCAAGGCTTATTCCTCGAGTACCTCGCCAAGGCATTGACCCCAACACTGGCGAGATTGATTTTGCTCAGGCTACAAGACGGAGATACTTCACATGTCCCCATTCGCCCCATGTCAACGTTCCATGCACAGTCGAACAAGTCAGGGGTAAGCTCCAGCTTCGAATCTCAACTTTTCCTCACATGGCTGGAATTGTAGTGGTCGAACCAGAGGGTCTCAAGGTTCGAAGTTCCAACTCTGCCTTCTGTGGTGCCCTTTTCGGCTTTGAAAAGGCCGACGGTATGCCCATCAACGCGCTGATCCCGGATTTCGACGTCATGTTGCATTCCCTGATAGAAGAGGACGGTCTCCAGCTGTTGGATGGTATGGTTGTTCCTGAGCATCGATTCAGAAAAGCCTCGGCTTTTCTTGCCCTCAGAGAGCACCGGCCTGATGCCACGGCCGCTTTCCTTCATCCTGCCGGATTACGCGCAAAGCACCGTGACGGATCAGACCTCAAGGTTGACGTTCAGATGCGCGTAGTCAAGAGTGAAAAGAAGACCATTGTCGTGAACGAGACAGTCATTGAGGGCAGCGATGAGGATAACGCCCATCCAAACAGTGGCGATGAGACATTTGAAGTGACTCACTCAGAAATAGTGTATGCTTTGTGGATCACCTACTCCCGCCATCTCCATGGTACCCAGCCTCACCTCAACCTCGAGCCCTCTACCCGGTCTGGAACTGCAACGCCCCTTCACCAGCCTTCGCCTGGCCAAACCCCGGCCCATACTCCCCTTGAGATTGCCTCGGATGATGAGACACCCCGAAAGGATCTGCTAGTGGCCGCGACATCACTCTCTAGGCAACTAAAGGATGCTGCTCTCCATGCCGCTGCTAGAATGACCGGACAGCCGAAGTCTGTCCCCAAGGTTGATGAGGCTCCTCCGGTTCCCCAGGTTGTTGAACCCCCTCATAAGAAGACTATTGACGACTATGTGATACTTGAGGACATGGGCCAGGGTGCGTATGGCCAAGTGAAACTGGGTCGGCATAAGCAGTCGGGCAAGAAGATTGTGCTCAAGTATGTCACCAAGCGACGTATTCTCGTGGATACATGGACCAGAGACAGGAAGCTGGGTACCGTTCCTCTAGAAATCCATGTCTTGGAGTATCTCCGCAGACCTGAGTTGCATCATCCCAACATCGTTGAGATGCAGGGCTTTTTCGAAGATGATGTGAACTATTACATTGAGATGGTTCCTCACGGACTGCCCGGCATGGATCTTTTTGACTACATCGAACTTCGCACCAACATGGAAGAGTCTGAATGCCGCAGTATCTTCGTACAAGTAGCAAATGCTATACATCACCTGCATACCAAGGCTCGGGTAGTGCACCGCGACATAAAGGATGAGAACGTGATTCTCGACGGCGAAGGCAACATCAAGATCATCGACTTCGGAAGTGCCGCATACATCAAGAGCGGGCCCTTCGATGTCTTTGTGGGAACAATTGGTGAGCTTCACCCTCTATCTCTATATTCCTACGCCATGGCCCGACTAACTTGTGATCAGATTACGCTGCTCCCGAAGTACTTGCTGGCAAGCCCTATCGGGGCACTGAGCAAGACGTCTGGGCATTGGGCATTCTTCTTTACACTATCGTCTACAAGGAGAACCCATTCTACAGCATCGATGAGATTATGGATCGCGACCTGCGGATCCCTTTCACCATGAGCGACGAGAGCATCGACCTCATTCGCTGCATGCTAAACCGCGACGTCACGCAGCGCTACGACATCAACCAAGTGCTCGAGCATCCCTGGTGCCAGGATGCCGCTGCCTCATGAATGCCGGAGTCTTCTAACATTGACAAGACAACAACATGATGATGGGCCATTGAAGCAAAACACCAATGTGTCACTTGGTAACTTTTTTTTTGGTCATGATACCCCCCGCAAACATGCGAGACCTTCCTCTTCCTTTTGTGCTTTATGCGTGCGTGAAATGTTTGAAATGATGGCCGAGGTATGATAGAAGAGAAGATATGAGACTAGTTGGAACACCGAACATGAGACAAGCGGGTAAAGAAAGGCGCTTTTGGAAAGCATGGTTTTGGCACAAGGTATACATCAGCAGAGGGTGTTGCTCCTGGGTTGTGTTCTTCCCACCCCCCTTAAATTCCGGGGATAGAAAGGAGCGAAGATATTATACTGAACATCGTCAGCTTGAAAAGCGACGATGGATTAGAGGTAGTGGACATCACTGTTAAAAACTTGATACACGCTGCGGTATCTGGAATCCAAAGACAAGTGATTGCCCTGCGAGACCTGAATTCAAACTGATCGAGTTTCAAATACAATTCCATGTCAAACACTCTAAAATCATCGCTAGTGATAGCTCAACTCCGGATTCGCCCTGGAATTACAACGACACCGACATTCGGGCACCGGACACTCGACATGTCTGGCGAACCACTGCCGGGCATGGTCTAGATGCAAAACGTGCTCGCAGCGTAGACAAAACGTGGGGAAACGGCCTGCCATCCTTGTCTCACCCCTCTCCTCAGGCTTGTCCGAGCGTGGCACGCCGACGATCTCGAGACAGACGACACAGCGCGGGAGATGTCGGCCGCAGTTGGGACAGCTGACGCCCGCATTGATGCTTGTCGCGAGGAGCGGGTTGCGAGACTCAAGGGCCGAGGTGGCGCCTTGACCCGAGGAGCCTCCGCCGCCCAGATGTGGCGGCTGGTGATTGTGCGCGAGAGACGTCTCGGCGTCGCAGAAGACGCAGCGCAGGGCGATTTGGCGTGACGGTGGCTTGAGGTTGGGTATGCCGTCACGCTTGGAGCGCTTGGTGGACTCGACGTCGAACTTTGTGCGTTGAAAGAAGAGCTTGTGACGTTGCAGGTGGGCGCGGTAGGCGTTGCGCCAGGCGCGGCAGCGAATGTCGTCAATGTAGCGCGGCGCGCAGATGGACAGGACGAGCGTCGCCGTTTGGACGTCGTGAAACTTTTGGATATAACAGGCAAAGATGTCGACCATGGGCTCCGTGATACCTGTGAGGACAATGCCTTCAATATCACCGCTCTCCACGGCCAGGGCGACCTGCTCATTGAGCCATGTGGTGAGCTGGTCATCTTCAAAGTTGCGGACTGCTACATATGCGCGGTCAGATAGGGGCAAAGAGAGCTGGCTAGCGATTGTCGCCCAATCTCCCGTTGCGATGTAAGAGGATATCGCACGAAGATAAGGGTCTGTCTTAGATGCTACAGCCTCGTCAAAGTCGACTTGCTCCTTGGCGTCTTTGCTATCACCACGGCCCATGAGCTGCAGAGCCAGAGACACGAACAGCAGCTCAGGATGCGCAGTGCTGGCATTTTTCAGGATTTGGATAGCTTCTTTGTTATCACCCGTGAATAGAGCTCGAGCAGCAGCCATAGTATGAATGGTAGTAGGGTATTCAGGGTCTGCCTTGCGGTTCCGGCCTTTGGGGTCGTGCTTCTCTGAGTCGCCCCAGCTGCATATTTCAAGGCAGAGTTGGCGATGGTAGGGCCACTTTGTGGATGCGCCCTCGATCTTGGGGAGGCGATTCTTTTTGCAGAAGGATGCAATGTTGCGCTCCCACGCAGATCGGTCAGGGGGTGCTGTGCCAGGGGCTAGCCTAGTAGCAGGATCACGACCTATACTCATGTTAGATAAGTTAAGCACTTTGCTCGGCGTTGTATACCCACCAAGATTATTTGTCCATATTGAATGGACGCCCAGGTAGCTAAGGTCAAGGTTTGAGAGGATCAAACCTCCATCATCGGCGGTCTCTTCTGCAGCTAGAACGGGGTGAGCAACGAAACGAGTGCCAAATTTGCCCAGACTTACTTGCGATCCAATCCCAGACATACACGATCCAAGGGTCGTCTCCTACTATATCTCTGTTGGCCACCGCATCAAACAAATACTTTTCCTTGGCCCGAGACAGCATATAATGATCAATCACGTTTTGCGCCTCCCGAGGTAGACCCTCGGCTTCTGCCAAACAAGCCAGCAATGCATCGTGAATCTCGCGGCATGAACCCAGGCTGTCAGATGCCAAAGACATCTCACTTGTCTCGCTCTGGACGACCTTGATATCTCCAGCACGGGGCTTAACTCCATTTGCAGAAGTGGACGCCTGGAACTCGTCTCGTACGAACGCGCGCAGGGCCCTTATCTTGGGTGCGACGGTGGAGACTTCGTGAAACACATCGGGCAATGGAGTGGCAGTGGCCCCAACATCGTCGATCGACACCGAAGAGAGTGTATTCGACTTCAGCGCAGCCTCCGTATCCGCTCGGATACTTGCGCTCTCGGGCCCAAAGAGAGCAACATCTGATAGCGATTGCTCGATGAGCAGAGGACCCAGGATATCTGCGGCCTGTGTCGGTTCAAATTGCATCATGCTGCGGTATGGAGCTCCCTCTGGGCGATAGTTAGCTCCTGTAAGCTGTTCGGAGTCTGACTGACGTACCTTCAAGCCCACGATGTGGTGTTTGCCAGGGTACAAGCTTATAGACATGGTCCGAGGTGTGCGATGGCTGCTCCAAGATCTCAAAATTGCCGTTGGCGCGCAGAACAAGCAGTCGTGGGCGTAGAACAGGAGAACCAAGCGTCACCCAATCGAAGGCAACAATCCGATCATTCTTCCTTGATTGTTCCACATACGAAACATCCATCTCGTACGACTTTTGCACTTGGAGAAGCTCGGGGCTGCTAGAGTTGGCTGTTGGGGTCTCCTTGTTGGTCTTGAGCACCTTGAGCTGACCAGTGCGTGACAGTACAGCAAGAAGACCACGGTGGTCGCGACAGTATCGAAGTGAACGAACAAGCGAGTATTTTCCCTCTGCCAGCAGAGGGTCCGAATCGGTCTCAATAACTCGGTCGAGACGTAGAGCTCCTCCCCATGGTACGTCATCTTCATCAACAGCCTGTAAATAGGAATGCGAGGCTACGGGTCTCGAGGTCGATCGCCGATCCCATATCATAACACCAGGGTGATCGAGAGCGGAGGACGCAAAGTAATTCTGGTCAGCATAGTCGATTGTGAGGTTATTGTTGCATTTGGTTTGAAAATTCACAACACTGCTCGGGTCTGGCGAACATGACTTAGATTAATCGGAAGAGGTTGTCAAGGCGCCTAAGGGAGCTTACCACGAAGGTCATGTATCCTGAGTCCCTGGGCCTTGATACCAATAACAAGAGTTTGAGGGCTGTCTTCGAAGAACTTGATACTCGATACAGAAACGCTGGGTTCGAAGCGGCTTAAGGGGTCGGTGATGTTAGTCGCGTCTGAAGGAAAGCCCTTGGAGTTTTTGTCTAGTGAGGATAACCGATTGACATCCCAGATATAAAGGCACTGGTCCATTCTGACCCGATCGAGGCCAACTGCTAATAAGCCTGTGGTGTTGAATGCAACTGCTTGACACGTGCGAGACATTTTGAGGCCCAGCTCAACGTATGCATTTGAGCCATCGTCAATCCTCAATAGGTTTACAATACCGCTCCCCGTTCCAACAGCAAGAAGACCGGGATTGGTTGGTGACCAGTCATACGTCGTAAGCGGAGGGAAGTCATCATGTCGATTGAGTTTCTTGTAGTCAAAACGACCTGCTCTGGCATGCCCGGTCGGCTCATAGACCTGAACGACACGATGTTGTAGGTTTATGTGGATGAAGTTATCGTATGAAGGGTTGGACGACCATTTGACGAGCCCTGGTTCTGGGCGGTCCATGGCAGAGACAGATCAGCCCAAAGACAGGGCCTATCATACAAGCATGCGAGTTAATATAACGGCTTCTTGAGTGTGCGTAATAACTGTGCCAGTAAGAAGCAACGGTTGCAGCTTGAGAGCTTGGTGCGTGTAGTATGGCTGCGACGATTGTGATGAGCTATCCGGTCAGGTGACAATTGTATCGCCAGCAGAACTTTGGAAGAGGCCCGAGAGAATAAGCAAACAAGAAGCCAATACTAAGTGTTCTCAAAAAGTGCTGGGCAATTGGCCTCATGAAAACAGAGCTATGATGTCTCGTTTGGAAGTTTGAAATAAGTATGAGTGTGAGTGAACTCCCCCAAGAACCACCACAGCTTCCCCACATGCGAGAACCCGACACTAGTCTTAATATGGACACCGCTGATAAGATAGCCCCGCCGGGTCAGAAAAAAGTTACTACTAGGCTCAACTTCTGACTGTAGAATCACATTCACCATCTTCACTACCGTTATCCCTCCCGAGATTAACTCGCCCTGTCGCTTGATCCGATCTAAACAATCATATCCTGACAGCCATGAGACAAAAGAGAGACTTTGCAGAAGTCGGCTCACCTGAGCCCGACCAGGACTCTCGTGCGTTCAACGGTTCAGAGCCCACCAAAAAGCGCAAATACAACACCAAGTCCAAACACAGACCGAACGAAGGAACCTCAGAATGGTCCAAGAAGCGCACGCGTGCAATCGAGCGACTGCTGAACCGCAACCAAGACCTCCCTGCCAATGTCCAGAACGACCTCGAAAGAGAGTTGGCCGCTCTTAAGTCCACTGTTTCCGACAAAGCGTTCCAGAGAAAACGAAGTGCGATGATTTCGAAATACCATATGGTCCGCTTTTTTGGTACAGTATTTGTGGTTTTCTACTCGGAGGAATCACTAACACGATGCACAAACAGAGCGAAAGAAGGCCTCTCGGCTAGCCAAACAACTACGCAAGAAGATCGACGAGACCGAGCCCTCAGAAGAGATTGAAGAGTTGAAACGTGATCTACATATCGCAGAGGTGGATGAGGCATACACCCAGCACTTCCCGCATGCTGAAGCCTACATCAGCCTGTACACCACTGGCAAGACAGATAAGGATACTGAAGACGAGAAGGATGATTACAGGCCTCTGAAGCACCGACACTTGCTGCATACAGAGCGGCCACCGATGTGGTTGGAAATTGAGCAAGCTATGAAGGAGGGTCCACACGCACTACGAGGGTTGAGAGAGAGACGATCGGCCGACGACTCGCCGGCCGTAAGCCAACCCAAGCGCCGCCACAACAAGTCCAAAGAGTCAACCAACGTGGGGAAGCCTGCGCCAACGTCACAGCCAAGACAGCAGGCGGAACAACAGGCAGCAAAGGATAAGAATATGGCACACGGCAAGGGCGAAGCAGGGGTCGGGATGAACCGCAGGGAGAGGCGACGGCAGATGCGCCAGGGCATACAGCAGCCCATTGTAAAGAACGAGGATGACGACAGTGATGGGGGCGGCTTTTTTGAGGAATAAGTGTATCTGGGGGTCAAGAGAAGAGAGACAAGAGGGATGTAATGTTGAGAAGGGAAAGGTTGATTTGGCATGCGCCAGCATAACTAAATGGCGTTTTCCATGGTGCGTACAACATTGGTAGATACCCTGTGGATGCTCGGTCGACCGTTTACTCGGCCTACCCATGAACCAATTGAGCGGCATTGTACTTGGAAACGATGCATTTTCAGCCCTTAACAAGATGATGTATGCACCTCTCGATTGACCTCGCTCCACCGATGTTGGCCGTGTATGGGGGCCGGCCAAGACAACACAACCAAGCCACGGCCACGACCACGACCAGCACCTTAGTGGCCTCTTTTTAAGGCGCGCACAGGGTATTTAAGGCGAGGCAAATACTTTTTCAAGCTCAGCCTCACTCAGATCAGAAACGCGAAGATGAATGAAAGCACGTATTGCGGCCGGTGAAGCTGAGAATCTTGATGAATGGAGCCGGTTGCCTAACTAGTGTCTCAAACGGCTCTGTAGTTCGCCAGTGCGATGTTGACCGAGAGGGCGCCGATTCATCCAAAGAGAAATATGTTGTTCGATAAGTCCGTTTCATCGCAGTCCTAAAGCTGATATAAGTATTTATACCCATTTTCCGTCTTAAAGGGATCATTCACAGAGAGCCACCACTAACCCGCACAACCTTAACTCTATCGGTGATTACATCACGCTTTTGCCCAACTCACCTCAACTCCTAACTACATTCTTCCTTCACTCGTAACAACTTGGGAGACAATGGCGAGCAAAACCATCAAAGGGAGCTTTCCTTGGGATATGCTCATTGAATTCGCCAACGAGAAAAAGGCTGAAGAGGCGCGAACTGGACAACCTGCGGAGCTCAACGCGCAGCAGAAAACAGCCATAGGACAGCTTATCGAGGTCAACCCAGAGCCCGAGGTTGAAGGCAACTGGGTAGCCACCTTGAACGGTAAACACCACTTTGTTCACTTTTTATACGTAGATACTCGCTGACACCATTATTCACAGAGTACTGTCAACAGCAGGGACTCGGTAGTCTTGAATGGGTCACCGAAACGATCAACGTTATCACTCAGGGAACTCCCCAGCCACGCTCACGTGCTCGTTGCGTCTTGACCTGGTGCCAGCAGGAGTTCCCTCGAGAGGGGTTCGGCTTTGAAGCCGGCCAAGAACCGCCAGAGTTCAAGAAGAAGCAGAAGGCCAAGCACTTTGCGGCCAAGCAGGCGTATAAGTTCCTCGTGGACGGGTCGTCGCCGCGCGGTAATAAACGTCCGCTGTCCGTCACCCACGCCTCCCCCTCCCGCACCAGAGTCAAGGCTGAAGAAAATATCTCTGACGGTGGCGTATCCACGGCTGAGCAGTCATGCCAAGACGGTACTCGTTCTTCTGTGACTGTCCGTGAGCGAGTCGCCCACCTGGCGAGTAGCCTTGGCTTCGGGCTGCCCGAGTACGAGGTTGAGAAGGACGGCGAGGCAGAGGATACATGGAAGGGCAGACCGTTCTTTAGTAACGACGGTCAGGTCCCCGAGAATATTGGCGTCGTGCGTGGGATCGTGGGACGACAGCGGGCTGAGGACGCGGTTGCGTCGAGGGTGCTTGTGTGGCTTGAGAAGGAGAACCAGGCAAAGCAGAAGTTGATGGAGAAGACTATGGGTCTGACCTAACCAGCTGGAGTTCTGATGGAGACTATTTTGTTGCTGAGGGCCTGGAAGAGGAGCATTTGGGCAAGAACGCGAAGTACAACGGAGACATTTGGACGTGGAGAAGGTTGGCAATTTTGTTGATAGAGGGAGGTGCACGAGATTCTTTCTTTACGAATATCACGACAAATTGCGTTACAAGTAATATAAGAAGATGTGATTTCATTCACAACAACTCCCATCATGAAC